>RJWK010010200.1:0-44084 GCA_004363435.1 Platanista minor | reverse complement strand
TGCCCTGGTCTGGGAAGATCCCACGTGCCGCGGAGCGGCTGTGCCCGTGAGCCATGGCCGCTGAGCCTGCGCATCCGGAGCCTGTGCTCCGCAACGGGAGAGGCCACAACAGTGAGAGGCCCGCGTACCGCAGAAAGAAACACATGTATCCAAGAAGTTGTCTTTGAGAATTTTACTGCAGCATAATTTATTTTTTAAAAAACTGAAACAAACTGAAGCAAAAAAACATTGAAACAACCTAACTGTTCATGAAAATCTACATGCACGCAAAACAGTACTATACAATGTTTATGGATAAATATATAGTTAAAATCAGGACTGGCTACAGAACTTGCAGGGTTTAGTGCAAAATGACAATGCTGGGCTGTAATATATTTCACAAGGGCTGTCTTGATCTAGTTTTGAAATCCTGGCAGAAAACCTCAATTTCCCTTCAGCAGCAGTTTGCTATACCCCAACTCCAACCACTTCCCTTGTCAGACTCTCACTCTCCGGGGCCTCTGTACATGCACCCAACCACCTCCCTTATCAGGGACCCCGCACTCCACAGCCAAGTACCAGACCACTGAGGAGAGCCACTTCTCCCTGTAGCCTGTGAAATTATTCAAATTAGCCAATCCACAGGGTCCCCAGGAAACTGAGTTCACCCCATCGCCAGCCTGCCTTATATAAGCTGTTACATTTAACAGCTGCAGTTTGCTGTTACCCTATGGGGGCAACCCTTTGTGTAGCCCTGAGTGGCATTCTTCTCCCATTTGCAGCTCTAAGAAAGAGCTCTGCCTTTCATCTATCAGTGTCAGTGTGTTGCATCCCATCAAAAGAAACTTTAAAACCTACAAAACAGGGGTGACTTGCCTTGTTCAAAAATAAGAGCATCAAACCAAGCACAGGACCCTTCTAAACACAGGACCTAAAGCTGTAAAGCTGGTACTGGTTAAAACTCTGAAACACATGTGACTCAGAAACACTGAATTCAGAACAGTATTTGACTTCTAGAGAAGGAAGGAGAATTAGACTAGCAAAGAGAACCGTACCTAAGATCTTTAATTTTGTTCAAAGAAGAAGAAAAAAAAAAAAATCTGAGCCAAAGATGGAGAAATATTAAGATTTGATAAAGCTATAGGTGATGGATATATAGGTGTCTGTCATGTTTTCTGAATGCTTGAACTATTCCACTTTTTAAAAACTGATGATTACAGTAATATGATTCGTGCAGAGAATGGTTTACAATTAAATGATAAAACAGTATTCAAAATTCTTTAGGATGGTTTTTAGAGCCCAAGAACCTTAAGATAGATTTTGAAAGCAGACTACAAATGAAGGAAAATGAGTTAGGAAGAGTTAAAACAGAACGTAGAAGGGTGGTTGCCAGTGACTGGGGGAGGGGAAATGGGGAGCTGCTGATCAATGGGTATAAAGTTTCAGTCACGGGGAGATGAAAAAGTTCCAGAGATCAGCTTTAGAACACTGCTTATAGTTAACCAAATCGAACTGTACACTTGCACATTTGTTAAGAGGTTAGATCTATGTTATGTGTTTTTTACCACAATAAAAAAAAAAAAAAAAAAACCACCTTGGAGATTAGTGTTTGTCCCTAAGCTTTAATTAACCCAACATTTAAATGACATTAATAATAATTTGGTTTATTTTTAGCATTATAGTAAGATTCAAAGAATACATGTTAATCGTTTAATACAGTCTTAGAATTTATTATTCTAAAATAGTATATGATACTATTATCATAACCGTATCATTGAAAAATACGAGTGGTTCACAAACAAAGAGAAAACAGCAAACAAACCAAGAAAGTGGGAAGATACATTATCATAATATAAAGTGTAAAGGGGGATGAACCAAAATAAATTACAAATATCCTCCCCCCAAAACTTCGGAAAATACATTTACTTTTATATGTGCTTGTTTTTGCACTTTCCCCTTTTCTAGCATGAAAGGGAAATCGAGACTCACGATTTTTCTGCATGTCTACCACTTTGTAATTTTTTAAAATATTTTTCTTTCTTAAAGCAACATTATCGTCTGAAGACTTAGGAACCCTCATCAGTGTCAAGATTTGTGAGAGAACAACAAAGGTAAGACTGCTTGACTAGAAGAAATGGCAAGATTGAGTAGATTAACTGTCATCTTCGGTGGTTTTTTAATTCACTATTCTTCAGCAAGTGCAAGTAGGGAGAATATCCGGTACCTTAATATGGCGGGTCACACGTCTGCCGCAGCGAGCGGGAGGACCACCTGGCCAACCGGAGCCAGGGGTCTCAGCAGCCAGGTTCCCATCGGCAACATGCGCCCCTCGCGAGATTTGGTTTCCAGCGGGTGGGAGTTGGCGCGAGAGCCCAGGTGTGTTCTGTCTGGCCCCCTGGGCCGCGCCACGCCCTCCCCCTGCTGGGGCTCTGTGCTCTGGGCCGACCTGCGAACACCGTGTCAGAGGGCTTCCTTGCTGTCCCTGGCGTCCAGATGCTTGTAGCCAAGTGGGGCAGTGGCAGGAGACTGGAAAAGGAGCGGCAGTGAGGTCAGGTATTTCTGCCCCGGGCTCCCACCCCCAGTTTGCAGTGGACACTTGACTCCCCAGCCTGAGGCTCCCTGGACAGCCCTCTCTGAAGAGCTCCCCTCCCTGCTCTTCTTGTGCAGAGGTGGACACGGGCTCCCCGCAATTGCTCGCCTCGGGGTGCTGCATGGCTTCCCCAAATCCTGCTCACACCGTGACTAGGCTCTTCTCAGAACAGTCAGTTGGAAGGTGCCGTGGACGAAGAGAGCGTTATCAAAATGAGTGCCCCACGGGCGACTCAGCCACGCAGCCCTCCCCCGACCACTGTCAGTGTCACTCTTTTAGTGAAAAAGAGAGAATTAAGTAAATGTTATGCAGTTAAATATACTGGATTATTAGGAGCACCATAATTGTAATTATTCCATGCTTCTGAAACAAGTTTGTATTTTCAGAACACTTCAAATCATTTTAGTCGTTTACACCCCGACTCCCAAAAATATGTAAGCAGCTTAAGTCCCTCTTAAAATAAATAAAGAAACAGAGCCCTGGCCCAAAACAACTAAGTGATTTGGAATACAAGTGTCTCCCATGGAGGCTGGAACCCCCGTTTGGAGGATGTAAATCACTGCACGGATTCTAAGTGGTTTCAATGACATTTCCATCTTACTTGCTGCCTACAAGCCTTAATATGCCTGATTTAACACCCTTGTTAGCTCACTACCATAAATAATGGCTTTCACCACCTGACAGCCTGTGTTGCAAAAGGAGAGGTGAATTGAAATTAATAAGACCCTACATGGGAAAAGCTGGCTGCCCTGTCACTCCCAGCTAAGGATTCTGGGTCAAGGGAGACCTATTTCCAGAACAAAGTTACTCCCAGAAATTTTCATCTTCTCCTTTGCAAATCAAACCCGGGGTGCCCCTCTGTGTATAAAGTGGAAATCCCTACTGTTGCTATTATTACCAAGATAAGCTGATGTATGAGTGCTTATTCATCTGACAAAAATACGTAATTGTGCTGGTAGTTTTCAAGCACGAATATGTTCAACAAATTGTCATACCGTTGGCATCATTATTTACAACCCAAGCTATGTACTATAGGTGGAGTCTGGGGAATCTCAGAATCTCAGGAATGGGGACAAGCCTTGTTTTATTAAATTAAAATTAAAGGCCCCGGGCTTCCCTTGTGGTGCAGTTGTTAAGAATCTGCCTGCCAATGCAGGGGACACGGGTTCGAGCCCTGGTCCAGGATGATCCCACATGTCGCAGAGCAACGAAGCCCGTGCACCACAACTACTGAGCCTGTGCTCTAGAGCCCGTGTGCCACAACTACTGAGCCCACGTGCCACAACTACTGAAGCCCGTGCGCCTGGAGCCCGTGCTCCGCAACAAGAGAAGCCACCACAATGAGAAACCCACGCGCCACAACGAAGTGCAGCCCCCACTTGCCACAACTAGAGAAAGCCTACGCGCAGCAACGAAGACCCAACGCAGCCAAAAATAAATAAAATAAATAAATTTATTTAAAAAAATTAAAGACCCAAATATGTAAATGATATTCACATCTTGCAAATAGTTGTCATTTGAGATTAAAAATTGTTAACAGACTGTTCAAACACTTGAAGACGTATTATGATGAAATTTACAAACCCTCACCATGGATGTCAAAGATTTTTCTCTCAGCAGGGCTTTTACCTAAATAATTTGCTTGGGATAACTCCCTTTGGCAGCAAAGAGAACCCCTTGTCTGTTTCCGTAAGCCTTAACAAGTTCTCCATGTTCAGAGGGCTTGTGAGCAAACCCAGCTCATCAAACTGCAAAGGAGACTCCATCTGTCTATCAAGGAAGATTTAATTAAGTTTAGGCTATTAAGCAGAACTTCTGAAGCAGATTCTTACATAAATGTTCAGGTTATTAAAATACTTTATCTATTTACCTCCTGGAGAAGCCATTCATTGGCCATTTCTAAAATTACAACTTTGAAAGACGAGCACCAGTGACAGAATTTGTTTTTCAATAAAAATATTGATAATTAGTCATATTTTTGTAGTTAGGGGGCCATTCGATTTAATTTTGGAGAGTAAATTGTCTGATTTTGTCCAGAGGATTTACTTTAAGTTACTTATGTATTCCTACATTCTCATCTATTTGTTGTGTTCTAGTGTCCTCCAATGGATATTCTCGATAGTACTGGTATTACAGAATCTATTGAATCTGAGGATCGCCAGGTGGCCAGCTGGTACATGAGCTTTGTGAGCAAACAGTCCCTAAAGGAACCCAGTTCTCCCAGTCTGAGCTGAAATCAAGTAACACTTAATGGCACATCCGAAAATCATTCTCCTTGATAGACGAGTTCCAAGTTCATTCAGATTAAATTTCCTGTCTCTTCTTATCATATTGAATAACCTCAAAAGTGATGGACCCATATATAGGAAAGTTGCTGCTGAAAAGTGTAAAGAGTATGACTTAAGAGGTATGTGGTACAGAGTTAGGCTTTGGATGTTAAGGAAGACACAACTAATATTCTTTGATTAGCCTAGAAAATTACAGGAAGTACTCTGGAGCACATGAAGTTGATTCTAGAGGAGTTTGATATGCAAAATAAGAAAAAAGAAAGAAAAAGCACTATTACTGGACATTAATGAACAAATCAATCTGAATTATTGGGAAGTCTGAATTAGAACATACAATTTAAAGAACAGTGCTTTTGCATTTTCATGGCCACAATTAGGATGTAGTTTCAATAGATAGCCCAAGTAATTATAATAAAACCCAGGGCTGTTCTTGTAAATTGGTTGTGTCCAGGGGTATTTAACAATAATATACTCCAAATTTTCTTGCTATTTCTGTTTTAAATAATCCCTCCAATTCCCACAACGTGTTGAATCTTTTATTAGATCAAGTGACCCAATTTTGATCCAGAAAATTCTGTGACTCAAACTGTGGGTGGAAGGTGGGGGGGTATATGGAGAGGAACTTGAGGCTATTGGATATATGTGAATAACTCCTAGAAAAAAATAAGAGTGTGGACCTCACCCTGTCTCCTCACAGAGATAGAGGACAACTAATATAGGAAGCTTTCTGATAGCTCACAGATGTATATATTTCCCTAATGCAATTACTGGCGCATTGAATATATATATATATATGTGTGTGTGTGTGTGTATATATATATATATATATATATATATAAAACTGAATCACTTTGCTGTATTACATTGTAAATCAACTATACTTCAATAAAAAAATAAAATAAAATAGCCCTCTAGCACTATAACTATCTGTAGGGACAATATTGCGGGTGTGATTCTCTCACTTACCCATCCATTCCATCCATGAGAATTCCAAAGACCTGCTGTTGTGCCTACAAGATAAGAGATCTGGAAAGTTTCTGAGCACTGGATGGCAGTCAGATATTTTAATAAAATGATGAATCATAGTCCCCAAGGAGCTCCAACAATTGGGTGCTAATTTCACATTATGATGACTGTATCCTGAGATAAAATAAAATAACACCTGTGGCACGTCTTAAAAGCAAGCAAGGAATAACTCTCTGTAAGTTGAATGCAAATTTGAAAGTATAAAGACTTGCACATACTTTCCTGTAGGAACCGGATTACAGTTCTACTTTCAGTGCTCTGAGTCCCACTGAGCTGTACCATCAAGAAGACAATAGGCCCTTCATCAGTTCCTTCTACCATGTTTATTGACAAACATAAACTATAGAGCACAGACGAGCATGTGAAGATACATTCATGCAAGTGTGCACATGTGCGGGAAAATGAATATGGAAATAGCTGTATCGGTAACTACCCAAGATCAGAACCTAGCATCTCCTGAAAGAAAAGCAACCAAGTTTCTGAGAGTCTATGTGAGATAATTAGCAGAAATAGAAGAATAACTGGTATTTCCTAAATGCACTGCACCAAATCTGCAATTGTACATTTTTTTTAATCACCAAGATAGTTAAGATGCTCCTCCTTCCGCGATGTGGTACAGATCCAGAGCAGCTTACATGGAGAATTGCTCCCACTCTAGGTCACTTAGAGGCAGACGCTTAAGCTCCCAGAAGTTCTGATGTGACTCTCATTCAAGCATTAACATTCACAACTGTGGTCTTCCCGTAAGGCTCTTGGTAAGGCTTGTAACTTTTAGAGAATATAGCTGATCTCCCTGCTAAGTATCCTGACTACATGAACTTCCTTCTCTATCCTTTAGGTAAATAAACCTTGTTTCATTCATCCATGAGCTGTCTCATTCTGAATCTAGTATTTTCATTCAGTGCAATGATCACACAGTAATTTAAAGAAAGCTAAAACCTACATATAAATTTCAGTATGGAATTTCTTATAAAGCATACACTGTCTCTTGTGATGCTCACATTTATTCTGGTGACGATAATCACGCACGCATTTCAGTAAAACCACAGCTCCAAATAGCCAACTAGTCACTACATATTTCAGGGTGAATGTCCTGGTGGCATGACTGACTACCTGTCTCATTCTGTAGCCTAAGCTGTAGGGCTACATGGTCCTTTTCATAGCAATGGAAGAAGTTCTAGAAGGCAAGCCCAACCACGCAAGGCAGTCCTTTGATCAAAGCAAGTTACGCAGCCAAGCCCAAAGCCAAGGATCAGGGAAGTACGCTCTACCCATCAAGAAGTGATGGCAAGAATATGGATATATAAAACTGTACTACAGGGGGTGTGAAAAAGTAGTACAAATAACTCAATATTCCACAGTCACCAAGGTAAACAGAAAGAGAACTAGATTAGGAGATAGAAGTCCTGGATTCTGTCTCATTCACCCACTGTCTATATGAAAGAGGGCAGAACCTCTTTGAGTCCCAGGTGGGTATGGAGCAAATAGACTGAATGATTTATGAAGTTTTCTGTGATCCCAAAGATTCTCTGAGCTCATTATCTCTCACTTCAAATCAATTCCTTCTCCTATCATGCATATCATTTTCAAAGCTGTCAGTCTCCAGCTCAGGATCAATAGATTAATCCTTGATTTCTATAACCGAGCAACGACTCACTCTGGTTAATATCTCCTTTCAAGTATATTTTCTGTAGGCACTGCCCTTGGCCCCTCACATATACTCCTTCCTGTCCTTGACATTTAACCTTAATCGTCAATTATTGAAAGAATGCCCCAGAAGGTGTCATAATTCCTATAACACTTAGCCTAATTTTTTTTTTTTTTTCCCGGTACGGGGGCCTCTCACTGTTGTGGCCTCTCCCGTTGCGGAGCACAGGCTCCGGACGCGCAGGCTCAGCGGCCATGGCTCACGGGCCCAGCCGCTCCGCGGCATGTGGGATCTTCCTGGACCGGGGCATGAACCCGTGTCCCCTGCATCGGCAGGCGGACTCTCAACCACTGCGCCACCAGGGAAGCCCAGCCTAATATTTTTTAATAGCCCTTACTCAAGTCCACATCCAAACCTTTAGTGAATTCCTCCCCACCATTTCCTACAGGTCCCAGTTCATTAGCCTGCTGTTCAGAGACCTCCAAACTCTCCTCTGCTTTCTTTTTGTTGTTCCCTCCATCCACTCCACTCGAAGAAAACAAAATCATCCAAGTGCACTAACCCTCCTACTGTTAACAAAAATTCATCCAAACTTGGAAATAAAGCAAAAGGGTGAGTACCACGTCCTTTCAATGTCATTTGGAGGCATTGCTCAAAAGGTCCACCCAAGGATTATTTAAAGGCATATGCTTTGTTCAGCTCACTGTTTATCATTAAATAAAGACCTAGATGTAATGAGTCACAAGTTGACATGCAGATTTTTGTCTAGTAGAAAAGATAACCCAACATTACAGTTTACCGACTTATAGAACATTATCTAGTTTGGCCTCTAAGGCTGACGTCATATCGTAACTTTCCTTTATTAGATTTCTAAGGATATCTAGCTCCTCAAATGCCCTTGGAACCAGCCACACCATTATACTGGTTTCCTCATTATTTCACGAGATGAATAATATCTTTGACGTGTGTTCATTTTAAATTTGTAAAACAGCTATGTTTTTAACTTTTCGTAAAGTGTGCTTTAACATTTATCTCTTTGTGAAACCTTTTCTCATTCTTCCTTGCATTGCTCATACTTCCTTCCATTCCTATCAGAAATGTCTGCCACTTGTCCAAGCTTATCAGAATCCTACCTCTCCTTCAAGTTTTTGTTCTAGTTCCATTTCCTAGCAAGGATCTTATCCTCCTTTAAACTGATCAGGCATTTATAGCCTGGATTACTTTTTTTTTTTTTTTTTTTTTTTTTGGCGGTACGCGGGCCTCTCACTGCTGTGGCCTCTTCCGTTGCGGAGCACAGGCTCCGGACGCGCAGGCTCAGCGGCCATGGCTCACGGGCCCAGCTGCTCCGCGGCATGTGGGATCTTCCCGGACCGGGGCACGAACCCGTGTCCCCTGCGTCCGCAGGCGGACCCTCAACCACTGCACCCCCAGGGAAGCCCCAGCCTGGATTACTTTTGCTTCTTTGTGATTTCATTTATTTTTAAGTGTTTATTTTGTTTTCTTGACTGTTGCTATTGAATTTTAATCATAACAAAATGAATTTAAAGTAGGTTAAACACTGATATTTATATACACAAAAAATGACAGTCATGTTGCAATTTCTAGGACTTTTGAAAGACAATAACTGTTACCTTGGTATCTCATAGAATATTACAGAGTTTTTTAAAAAAGAGGAAGATGTTGAACAAGGAGACATTCAACATCAAAAATATACTAATTAACACTTCTACGACTTTCCAAGGCCAGCTTAGACAAGATCTGGGAAATGCTCTAAATAAATAAAGCCTTTGCAAAGTGAAAAAACTGAGCACAGATAGATAGAAAAAAGGTGCCAGACACAGCTGTGGAGTCAGCCTTTTGTGAGAAATCCACTTTCAGAGAATCACTTGTAAATTTAGGTAGCACCAAAATCACTGTCATCTTAAAAAGAAACACACTAAGAAGTTCCCAGGGGTGGGAGTGTGATGCTTCCTTGCACTCACTCGCCTGTGGATAGAGGTCATTCTGTGTATATATTGTTTAAGATATTCTCCCTCAACACCTAAATACTGGGACAGCTATACTTGGGCACAAAACAATGGGAAGATTCAATTCTGAGCTTCAACTATGTTTTCATTAAAAATTCTTATTATTATTAGCTAGTTATTTCAACTGGGAATATGATTTAAAGACGCTACCCAAAATAAAATTGAAAGAGGCTGAAATTCTACATCTTTTCAGTTAAGCTAGAAAGAAAGAAGATGTCCTTACTGTTAGCCCTTTAACCAAGTTTCTCATTCTGAGAGTTCCTGGATGGCTGGGCTTATGGGTAGATGAAAAGCAATATTAAAATCAGGCTTCATGAACCAGGAAGTTTGCGTGGCTTGCCCCTCTTATCTCCAAGGCTCTGTTCTCTCATGCCCACTCCATCTGCCTGGACCACCACCTGACTGTGTCACTCTCAGAAACCTTTAATAGCTACTCACTGGTTCCCAAAGAAAATTCCAGTTTCTCATCCTGCCATTCAAGATCTTCACCATCTGATCCCAAACTACCTGTCCTATGGTGTGGGACGTCTATATGATATGCTACAATATTACTTATAGTTCTTCACATCTGTATCTTGTTCCTGTTCTTTTCCCTGCATGGCACATCCGTTGTCAATCATCTCTGCTTATTCTTCTAGGTTCTGCTCAAATACCACATCATCCCTGAAACCTTTCCCAGTCACCACAACTCAAAATTTTTTCTTTTTCTAAATTCCTATATCTTTTTATTTTGTATTATTTTGTTTCGTTAATCGTATAATAGGCACATGTATTTTTTCCCTTACACAATGAGAACAGCAACCCATATCTTATACTGGGTTGCAAAAAGTTCAATGGGGTTTTTCCGTAACATCTTAGGGAAAAACCCAAACGAAACTTTTGGCCAACTCTCCCATAGCATAATAGACCCTCAATAATTACTTGCTGAGTGAAAGAACTGCAAAGAAATGGTAATGATGTTCTATGCTGCTTTTACGGATTCAATTTTTAGAATTGAATCATTTGACAATTTTTGTGTTGAGGTGATCATTTGACCATTTTTCTGTTTTCTCCCCATAATCAGACAATACAAACATCTTTAATGAATTAAGTTGACCAGAAGGCTGACAAGCCTATAAAATTCTAGTTAATTCAACGTGAGCATGACCCTCTGAAAATGTGGTACCAAATCGATAGGACATCAACTTTCCCTTCCAAGACAACTGTTTAACAGTTTTAATCAAAAGTTAATTGCAATTGCCTAAAGAACCTTCAGAAAACTCTGAGGTCAGAGCCTCTGGTGCAGGCTGGGTTCAAGATTTTTGTGCAGGGTGTTTGCTGGGAGGGCAGGGTAGGAGGAGGGTTGGGCAGTGGGAGCAGTTGGGCTGCAGTACAGTCATGACTAATCCCTCATTCCACGGGGAGCTCTGCGGCTGGGATAGCCCTGTTCACGCCAGGGGGGACCCAGACCTTTATACCCCTGATTTGATGGATCACTGGAAGTGGGCTGCCCCTGGAGGCAGACACCCTAGGGCAAGGTGGAGCTCCTCAATGGAGACAATTCTCCAAGAGTGCTGAGGATACCTCTCAGTGGACAACCTCCAGAGAGGAGGGAATAAATCCTTCAGTCCTGAAGGAGAGATTTGGGCCAGTGAAGTCCAGTATCCACAACTAACTCTAAATACCAATACATCTAATGTCCTTTTCATTATGCACTAGAGTTTGGTTTTGTTTGTTGAACACACCTTAATTCTTAAGGTGTAATTCTGTTTATGCTCCTTTATTTGTGTTTCTTGTATATTATTCCCGTCTGAATTCCTGATACAAGTCTGAAACATGTATCACAGCGCTTTCCCCTAACCTCAGCAATTTTGATTCTCAAAACAAATGAAATGTGTGTTTGTATCTCTTCCTTTGAGCTAATTGTCCTATTGCAACAAGAATGATAAATAGAAAGACATATTTAGAAAGTAATGAGATCTATAATTGTTTTTTATTCTTTAATACTTCCATAAAATTAACCACTGGTTTATCTATCAAGTTTGTTTCTTAGAACATACAGATATTTAGTGTATTTACTCCTAAAAATTTACAGCTGCACTGTTTATATACATTTGTATACAAATTTGTGTTATGAAGATGATCTTGTAACTGATTAGCCTTAAGCTTACTCTGCAACCAGGAGATGGTGCCTCTTTGTGAGATCTCTCCTTGGAAGACTCCTGGAGAGGCAATGCATAAGAGGCTAAGAGCATAGATTTGGGATTAAACAAGACTGCTAGGAGGAATGGAATGTAGGGTTTAAGAGCATGGATCCTGGAGTCAGACTGCCTGGGTTCAGCCAAATTCAAGCTCCACCAATTATGTGCTGTGTGATCTTGCATATTTCACTTAATCGATTTGTGTCTTAGTTTTCTCAAATATAAATGGGAAATTAATCATAGTATTTATCTTATAGAACTGCTGTGAGAAATAAAAAATACATAAAGTATTCAGCGCAATGTCTTGACACACTTAGAATGTAATCAATTGCTGTTTATTATTGTAATTGTTATTATTAAAAGCTTCACATTCCAGCTTTAAAAAAAAAAGGAATGAGAAAGTGAAGTATGTCCTACTGTCATACTGCAGAAACTTCTTTTTATTATACTTAGGAATGTATCTAAGGCAATAGTTTATAGCATAAAGCATTCTGAGGAGTCAGCAAATACCTGGCAAATTTGGACAAACAGGATAATTCAGGGTCCTACATGGATTTATTTGTCCCTTGGGACTGACTACTAGTTTTGATGTCTTTGCTTTTAGAGTTTTCCAAGTGCTTTCACATATTTGTCATTTTATCAATGATTCTGCAAAATAGCCTAAGATGATAACTTTTTCTAAATTTAAACGTACAAAGTATAACCCAGAGAGCTTGAGTGATCTTTTTCTGCATCACACAGCAAAGCAAGCAGAAGAGTGAATCCTTAGTCTCGCTATTCTAAGTACACAGACAGGTCTAATATCACAGCAGCAGCTGTCAACTATGACACAGCCAAGCACTGTGGGACCCTCACAAGTCATCTGTTACTGGAAACATGTGAAGCTTGCAAATGATGGACTTTTATTTATAAGGAGGGGTTGTTTGCATACAAAATCTATCTCGTGCTCATTTGTGTTCAGAAATGCTTTCTCTAGTAAAAGGAAATGGCTCCAGGGGAAGAAGAAAGTTTAGGGCTTTGATAAGCCTAAGGGAGTGTGTCTTGCATATGAATGTTATTTATCAGGTGAGTCTAGGTGGCAAGTGTACTGCATCACCCTGCCTCTAAGATCTATGACCATGCTTCCCCCTTTATATTTGCCTCTCTAGACAGCTCCTGAATTTTGGCTTCCCCTCTAGAACTCTTTTTCAAAATAGAGTTAACCACATATTAATTCCCTAAAACAACTAACTAGCTGCTTATAGGTTTTTACTAACCAAAGTTAGTCAAACCCAGGCTAACTCTCCTCTCCTCTCCTCCATCTACCATGCCTAGTTGCTTTTCTTCTTTTGTACCTAATTCTGCGGCATGACAACATTTCATCAGTAAGAAGTTTATGAAGCGTAGGGGACTAAACTCAGAACAACAATGAGTATTTACCTATTAGCAATTGCAGAACTGCACCCAGCGTTTCAACTACATGACAGATGACCAGGAATCAAGGAAGACTGGCAGAGCAGTCACCACCCCACCAAAGGCATTGCACCATTACTAAAAATACATTGGTCATATTTTGCACACAGTAGGGCTTTTAAGGAACAATAAGATGATAAAAGAAAATCAATGTCTAGCCAACAAATTTCAACTAGTCACAATAAACTACGGAACTTACGGTATATTTTAGGGTAAAGAGAAGTTCTCAAATCTTTCTAAACATCCTTCTTTCAGCAGGGGATACACGCATCTTGCTTACATAAGACTGAAAATAAATCATACAGGACACACAATGTTGCTATAAGGGAACGAAGCTGATTTTTTAACAAGATGATTCCAAAATATAATCAAATGAATTAGAGGAGTCACCTAGAAGGCTATATAATGGATGACTCTAACTTAGTGAAACTTATTTCAAAAGCTACACATAAAAATGAATTTCCCTATGGGTAAATGGATAAAGAAAATATGATGTATATTAATATATGCCACACAGATATACAACAGAATATTACCCAGTCATAAAAAGAAGGAAATCCTGCCATTGGTGACAGCACGGAAGGACCTTGAGGGCTTTATGTAAGTGAAATGTCAGACAGAGGGAGAGAAACACTGTATGATCTCACATATATGTGAAATCTAAAAACAAAAACATAAACAACAACCAAAAAAAAAAACCTAAAAATGAACTCAGAGTTGCAGAGAACAGATTGATGGTTTGCCAGAAGCAGGGGGAAAGGGTGGGTGAAGTAGGTAACGGTGGTCAAAAGCTACAGACTACCAGTTAAAAATAAGTACGTCCTGGGAGCATCATGTACAGCATGGTGACTATGGTTAACAATACTGCGTTGTATATTTGAAAGTTGTTAAGAGAGTAGATCTTAAGAGTTCTTATCTCAAGAAAAAGAATTATAACTACGTGTGGTGATGGATGTTAATTAAACTTATTGTGGTGATCATTTCTCAATATATACATATACGGAATCATTATACTGTACACCTGAAACTAATATATGCTTTGACATATATGTCAATTTTATCTCAATAAAAAAGAATGAGTCTCCCCTTTGTATTCTTCTTTAGGGCAGGGATACCTGCAATACAGCTTTGGCCCAGAACATTTAATAACTCCTTTTTGTGACTGTCCTCAGAGCAAGTAACAGTAACTGCCAATTGCTGAGCTCTTACAAGATTCCATGAACTTACAAATTTTCTTACACATTTCGTCTAACAAAATCCTTCACAACAGCCTCATGAGGTGTTCCAGGTGAGAAAAACTGAGGCTCCCGGAGATTATAAAACTTAAAACGTCAAGTTGGTCCCAGGTCACGGGGCTGGCAAGGAAAGAAGCTAGCATCTGACCTGTCTTTCTCCTTCCAAATCATGTCACTGTGCAGTCACACAGGTCACATCATGAAGTCAATCAAATTCACGACTTTGCACACTGTGACAGTTTTGCAAGCTCGTGTGGATGGCCCATGGTTTCCCAGTCTCCACTCCAAGGATACCAAAATGTAAGAGAGAAGTCACCAGAAAATGAGATATAGGCCCTCAAGGGGCTTATGAGCTGGTGAGGTTGGTCTTGGTTAGTACCAGGCTCTTGCCAAAAGATAAATCTGTCTGCAAAGGATAAAGCTTCGCCACCACTGGAGATGATTTTAAAAATGAGGGGATGGAGAGGTTGCTGATGGGAGACATAGAAGACAGTGCCCTCAGAGATCAGTCACAAACTATGCTGAGGAGCGACACCAATGTCACAATTATGGTAGTTACTCTCACAGCAAATACTTTAAGGAAGATGACATGCACTTGAAGTTCTGCTATGTCTGTAAACGTCCTATTGCTTCGTGGTCTCTACTTTTCACTTGTGAAAGTGATTTTGGAAGCGCTTTTGAGTTCATGAATGTATCCTTTATTAACTGAATTCATAAACTGTTCACAAAACCAGATTTCCTTACAATTTTATTTACCTTGAGTACTAGCTGCAAGCTGGGCTCACATTCAAATTACATTTCTGTTTAGCTGATTTTTAATTGTAGAATATTATTTTAAATGACTGTTAAACACTGGTGGGTATATACATACGCCAAAAGGAAGCAATAGCATGCTATCAGTCTGATAGAAGTTGTAAAATTACATAAGCTATTGTTAGACTGCCCTTTTAAGCAGAGTACAAGACAAACAGATTTTAGCATAATAAATTTACTGATTTAGCAATTATTTTAAAATTTGCAGCACTTAGTTTGGATATCAGAGCCCAGCTAGGTATAGAGAACATGCCAAAGAATAAGCAAAAGCTTATGTGAGCATAATTTAAGCATCTTCTCACATCCTTAAGAAACAGAAATCATCACTTTACAGTAAATAAAAGCTTTTGATTTTCACAAAATCAACAACACTCTCTAGAATTGTTGCAGATGATCACAAAATTCTGTCTCTTCTGGAATTAGAAAAACTCTAGGAACTTAGAATTTTTGCATGAATATAGATTTTTGGATGGCTTAGAGAAAATTTGGGAGGTAAGACAAATCAATTTGCAAAACTGACAATCAAGTGGAAAGGTGAGGCAAGTAAAAATAACTCCAATAATAAGTGATAGGCAATTTCCTTGTGCAATGTTTGTGGCTTTGTCTGAGATTTTAAGATTTATCAGTTGTACTAGCACAGTCAACAGAATGGTTTTCCCATTTTTATTTTAAAGTTTCCCCTACAAAGTCCACCTTTTCAGTAAGGGTCAGGATAGTCTCTATTGCTAAGAAATCAGTTATATTGATTTATCTCCTAATGTCACTCAAAATAATGACTCAAAATAAAAGTAAATATAAACTATTATGAATAACAGCAAGCTATTAAAACTTGGATAACTAAATTCTAAAGTTTTAATCCTCCCAATGTAGCCTTACAGTACAATAATAACTCCTTGCAAATTACTGAAATGCAGTATAATTCTAGAATGATTACTTATATTTCTTTAAAGTGAGGGGGAAATTTACAATAAGAGCAATTAAAAAGTCAGATAATTTTACAGATTTTTAAAATAATAGTTATTTATATTTTGTAGTTTGCCAAGTGTTTCTACACCTAACCTTATTTATAGTGCCTTCCTAGGGCAGATATTTTATCCCACTTTACAGATGATACTGAAATAAGATTATGACTTGTCCAAGTTTACACAATTTCAAAATGCATCAAGAACTGAAAATTAAATAGGTAGAACAGAGTTGGGATGACTGGAGAATTATTCAAGCTAGAAATATTTAAATGTCTTCACCCAAAGAAATTATATTCTTGGGCAACTAAATAATCATTCAAATTTTTCATATAATCAATAGCTGTCATTATAAGCATCTGTGAAATTGGGACATTATCTGGAGACTAGAATATTTAACAAATATTTCACACCAATACCTGAGAAAGAATTTCCTAATTAATTAAAAAATTTTTCCTTTGTTTTCTATCCCAAAAAATGCTGGATTATGAAAAATTTTAGTCAATGGGGCAAGTTTTCAAAAATCCCAGAAAACTGGTAAAAAATAAACTTCTTTGTAAGTAACAGGTTAGCTCAGCTCAATCTAATTTACTTCTTGTCACATAGGAACAAGGAAATGCAAACGGAAAAATACCTTTACTTTGATAGTTTTTCTTATTGTTATTTCATCCTAAATGAAGAAACACAAGTAGTAATTAAAATTCAAATTAAACCACTAGGTGGTGTTCTAAAGATTGGAGGACTTCTTGGAGAGGGAGAAAATATCAAATGATGGTCTCAGTGCACCATTGCATAGCTTTTATTTTTTAGTAGATATATTTTTTTAAAGAACTATATCTGATTACTCATATGAGTCATAGACTCATGCAATTGGAACAGGGGAAAAATGTTCCTTAGATAGGATGGCTCTGAACACAGGAGAAGTAAGTTCATATTGCCCACCTTTGTTTCTGCTAGAAACACCACACTCCAATGGTGACTACTACAAGTTTCTTGATTAATCTCAGATCCATCCATCTTAACAATTACCATATCTTGATTAAAACCAAATGCTTTGACCATCTGAATAGTGAATGTCAGAAATAAGTTTTTACTGGTGAAATTTGTGGCTTGTTAAATGCCATAATGAATGTTAGCAGCTACTCTCAATGGCGAAATAACTAAATTTTAAAGACATGTAATTGGATAAACTTTGAGAGATACTCTCTGTTCTTTCATGAGAAAGGAATAGCACTCTACAAAGGCCCCTAGCCTGACAACTTTAAAGGTGATACCCAAGTCTTGCTCCCCAAGAGATTCTGTTTCAACCATTGATTAAGAAGTTTTCTCATTGTCTAGTTCCAAATATAAGGGTACAGAATTCCTTCTCTGGCATATTGTCATGTCTGAGTAAATTTTTCATGCAAGGTGATGGTTGTAATACCTACATGCAGAGAGAGCTGAGACTTCCTTAGCTTTACACAAAAGGTTGTGGGAATATACTGTATCTAGTTCCTAATTAGAGTTTGTTTAATAACTGAGAATCCAGAAGCTACCCCCCAAGATGGCCTCAATGCCAAGAATTCTCTTATATTCCAACTTCTTCAATCCTCCATGGGTAGAACAACTTAAAATTACTTCCAAACCCCATTTTCCAGTGGAGAGAGAACTATGCTAGGCTTCCATTGTGCTAGGGATGGTAGATGGCAGTCTTTCAGTTGTTCATTCATTCGGTCAACAAAGCGAATTAAGCACCTGTTAATGAATTAGACACTGTAGGTTAGGGGCTCAGGTGGTCATCTAAGTTGGGGTCAAGAGGAGGAAATGAGGGCTTCCCTGGTGGCGCAGTGGTTGGGAGTCTGCCTGCCGATGCAGGGGACGCGGGTTCGTGCCCCGGGCCGGGAAGATCCCACATGCCGCGGAGCAGCTGGGCCCGTGAGCCATGGCAGCTGAGCCTGGACGTCCGGAGCCTGTGCTCTGCAATGGGAGAGGCCACAACAGTGAGAGGCCCGCGTACCACAAAAAAAAAAAAAAAAAAAAAGAGGAGGCAATGATAGACCACACCTCCATCAAGACCACCCACTGGGGAAAAATTGGAAAGACCAGAAGGAAAAGGTTACTCTCCTTTACGCAGGAGAACTTCTTATCAAGGAAACAAAACGTAAGAAAGGAACAGACTCCTGATTCCCAGGGGTCTGCAATTCTAGCGGTAAAACTTGGCAAGGGAAGCCCTGCTATTAGCATCATGTGGACTGTGATGTGACCTACCAAGCATTTACTCTCAGCCCTGTCACCACTCCTGCATCCACTAATGGAGATGACACTTCATACAGCTGCCAGGCACTTGGGTTAATACAGTCACTTGGGAATTTGGATTCCATCTTCAAAACATTCCTGACATTATATTGTTTTCTCTACTTTGGTATATATTTGAAACTTTTCCATAATAAAGTATTTTTAAATCTCTGGCATACAAAGGGTCATCAAGCTTCACTTGAGCTTTTCCAGAAGTGAGATCCTACCACTTCATAAAGTTTATATTCAGCTGAAACTTGACCTCCTCTCATGTCCACCTATTGATCAAAGTTCTCTCCTGTGAACTACATAAAAGTAGTTCTTTACACAAAAGTAAATCTCTCAACAAGAGAATCCTCCACATAGCAGGATGGTTATTAGATGTATAATTTACTATCCAAAATGGGGACAAATTTTGAAGGTAAAAAGTGGTACTAAAATAATAAATATATTCTACAAAGAAGAGATACAGATTGCCAACAAACACACGAAAGGATGCTCAGCATCACTAATCATTAGAGAAATGCAAATCAAAACTACAATGAGGTATCACCTCACACCAGTCAGAATGGCCATCAACAAAAGTCTACAAACAACAAATGCTGGAGAGGGTGTGGAGAAAAGGGAACCCTCTTGCACTATTGGTGGGAATGTAAATGATACAGCCACTATGGAGAACAGTATGGAGGTTCCTTAAAAAACTACAAATAGAACTACTATATGACCCAGCAATCCCACTACTGGTCATATACCCGAAGAAAACCATCATTCAAAAAGAATCATGTACCACAATGTTCATTGCAGCTCTATTTACAATAGCCAGGACATGGAAGCAACCTAAGTGTCCATCGACAGATGAATGGATAAAGAAGATATGGCACATATATACAATGGAATATTACTCAGCCATAAAAAGAAATGAAATTGAGTTATTTGTAGTGAGGTGGATGTCTGTCATACCAAGTGAAGTAAGTCAGAAAAAGAAAAACAAATACCGTATGCTAACACATATATATGGAATCTAAAAAAAAAAAAAAGGTTCTGAAGAACCTAGGGGCAGGACAGGAATAAAGATGCAGACATAGAGAATGTACTTGAGGATGCAGGAAGGGGGAAGCATAAGCTGGGACAAAGTGAGAGAGTGGCATAGACATATATACACTACCAAATGTAAAATAGATAGCAAGTGAGAAGTAGCCACATAGCACACAGAGATCAGCTCGGTGCGTTGTGACCACATAGAGGGATGGGATACGGAGGGTGGGAAGGAGACGCAAGAGGGAGGAGCTACGGGGATATATGTATACCTATAGCTGATTCACTTTGTTATAAATCAGAAACTAACATACCATTGTAAAGCAATTATACTCCAATAAAGATGTTAAAAAATGCAAAAAAGAAAAGAAACATAACCCCTCAAAAGATAAAGAAAAAAACAAAATGCTACATGGACTTGCTGTGAGGGCCAAAGGTGGAGATATAAATACAACCCCTTACAAACTGTAAAGTCTAGATCACATAGAAGGAACTATGACTATTAGTAGTATAATTTAGTAAGTGGAGAGCAAGGGGGAAAGATAACATACTATAATTAAAGTCTAAGGTGGCTGTGCATTTGGGGAATTATTTAGATACAGTCTTTAGTTTTTTTAACAATTAATATACTTTACAAAAAACTCATTAAAAGGGAAGAAAACTTTCAAAAAAATACTGACTACTACTGCCTTGATACCATAACAAAAAATTTTTATGCTTTTTTAAAGCTGTTTTTGGAAACAAATTATTTTTTTCTTAAGGACTTTAAAACTCTGACAGCATCAAAATTACAGTGATAAAGAGTTTATGAAGGCTTTTCTTTATCACTTCAAAATAATTCAGTCAGAGAGCCTCTAAAGTTTTACTCCTGGCACAGAATTAAAAACCTACCAAACTTTTAATACTGGCTAAGTTATGAAGCCAGATTTTTAAAATTTGATTTATTAAAATCAGAAATATTTTTTAATTTAAAATATTTAACAACATAAATGTGATCAAAAATTAATGACTCTCACTTCAAATAAGCCCTTAGTTTTTATTGAGGGCATTTATGACAGTCCATAAATTCACTTGCCATAAATAAGAAAATGCACTTATTCCACTGTATTTATTTCCCCAGTGTTTTCGTAGGGGACAGTTGACTTCTTTATCCTACTGCCCATTATCCTACCATGCATCACCTACTGCCCATCTTATTTGGGAAGAATTTCCCTGATTCAAGTAATAAGAGAATTCTATCTTCTACTACAGAAACTGAAGGATCCAGATATCACCTCTCCCTGACCCCCTAAAGAGCCAGCTCATGATACTGAATCAGTGAAATTCTTCAGCTTTGACCTTGAATCTGCAAAGATGCAGGTACATTTGAAGACATTAGCATAGTAGTACTGTGAGGCTTGCAAAGGTGCCAAGAGTGGTATCCTTAGGATGAACTAGACTGTATTCCCTGATTTCTAACTGAGACTCATTCTCCAGCTTTTGAACTGAAGTTTTTAAACTGATCATTATTCATCCAGGAAAATAATTTCTCCTTAAGTTTCCAGAGTTGGTGTTGTTGCTTACAATAAAAACTCTGGTGAAGAAATTGTTATTTGTGAACAGATTGTAGACAGAAGATGCGTAGAGAAAGGAGGATTCTTGGGTTTGATATTGCCTAAACAGTGCTGAAGGGGAATGCAAATCTCCTGTTCTTAACGACAGGTGAAAATCTGGCAATGCAGGTTTCAAGACTGTAGGGTGGGGTAGTTACTTGTAATCATACTGGAAAGCTTAAAGAGAGAGGAAGAGGATAAAACCTGTGCTGTCCATATGGTAGCCATTAGCCCCATACAGCTAAATAAACCCTGGATACCTGAAAACTTAGTGTTTAAGAACAAAAGAATGTAAAATATCTCATTTCTAATTTGCATACTGTTTATATGTTGAGATGATAATATTTTAGGCATATTGGGTTAAATAAATTATAAAAATTTTTTAAAATATAATAAAGATATTATAATTGTTAACATTTGTATTTATTAATTGACTATTAGGTTTTAATAGAGCAGGAGATCTATTAAAAAGTTCTAATCAGAGGGCTTCCCTGGTGGCGCACTGGTTGAGAGTCCGCCTGCCGATGAGGGGACACGGGTTCACGCCCCGTTCCGGGAAGATCCCACATGCTGCGGAGCGGCTGGGCCCGTGAGCCATGGCCGCTGAGCCTGCGCGTCCGGAGCCTGTGCTCCACAACGGGAGAGGCCGCGACAGTGAGAGGCCCGTGTATCACAAAAACAAAAACAAAAACAAAAACAAAAACAAAAACAAACAAACAAAAAAAAGTTCTAATCAGAAAGCATTTTCAAAATTAAGTTGCTTTCCAAAATTTAAAAATAACATATTTGGGACAGATGCTAAACCAGATGGGACGCTGAGAAACTTGCATGAACAGGGAATGACCCAGGTGAACTGAAATATATGTTCACCCTAGTTACCATGTCTCATCATCATTTCCCTTGTTCAGGTTGAACATCCCTGAGTCTTTGAACTCTGGGTTTCTTCAGTATCCAATTTCTTTCATCTGACAATATCCACTTAAAATATGGTACCAAAAATAACACTGTAATCCTGATGAGTTCTGACCAGTGTCCATTACAATGAAGCCATCACTGCCATTAATCCAAACAGTATATTATCCTAAAACTTCCCTCAGATTGCATTAGCCTGCCAAGCAGCTGCAACTGTATTGTTGGCTCCTATTCAACTTGTAATCAACTGAAATTTTCTGCAAATAAAGCCCTACTAAACTTGGTTTTCCTCTTTATAAACATTCATAAAGGATTTTATTTTTCAGGCCTAAATTCTGGAATTATATCCTGTTAGTTTCAGGCCATTATGATAGACTATTAATATAGTTTTTGATGAACCGCTTGTCATCAAATATATTGTCTGTTCTTCCAATATTTTGTGACATCCAAAGTTTGTTAAGCAAATTCTATGTGTTTTTAATCCAAATTGTAATTAAAATGTTTGACAGAACAGGGCCCAAACTAATGTGGTTAGCCCAATTAGTTAACGTTTTTCAGCCAGGTAAGAATCCACTTAACTCTTTTGACATTAGCTCCATATTTTTCCATTTAAACCAAAAGAACATCATGAGAGGTATCAAATAGGCCAGAAGATGATAGAATCCTCAAAGTAATTGTTTACATCTTACATGAGGGGAGAGGGTTCATGATGGCAGTGTAGGAAGATCCTGAACTCACCTTCTCCCGTGAACACATCAAATATATAACCACATATAGAACAATTCACCACACTCCAGCTGCAGCATTCCATAATTAGGAGGGACCACAAAGGTATGAATCTTTTCCATGAGGAGCAAGTAATTCAAATTTCACATCAGGCACCACAACTCCTAGATCCTGCACAGGAGAGACAAGCCTCCAAAACACTTTGCTTTAAAAACCAACTGGGAATACACACAAAACTATAGAACTGCAGGGAACAGAAAATCCACTCTCAAAGTACACATTCACAGACTCACTTGACCCAAAAGGCTATCAAAAAAATTTTCAGCAGAAACCTTATGGACCAGAAGGGAGTGGCATGACATATTCAAAGTGCCGAAAAGAAAAAAATTTCCAAATAAGAATTCTCTACCCAGCAAGGTTATCATTCAGAATTGAAGGAGAGATTAAGAATTTCCCTGAGAAGCAAAAGCTAAAGTAGTTCATCACCACTAAACTGGCCCTACAAGAAATGCTTAAGGGACTTTTTATAAGCTGAAAAGAAATGGCATTAATAAATAATAAGAAAACACACAAAACGAAATGTCTCTCTGGAAAAGGTAAATACATAATAAAGGTAGTGTATTGATCACTTATAAAGCAAGCATGAAGGTTAAAAGACAAAAATAGTCAAATTAACTAAAATCATAATAATTAGTTAAGGGATACATAAAATAAAAAATGTAAAAGAAGATATAACATTTATAAATGTATATGCATCCAACAAAGAAGAACCTAAATATATAAAGCAAGCACTAAAAGACTTGAAGGGAGAAATTGAAAGCAGTACAATAAGAGCAGAGGACTTTATTTAACACCAGACTTACATCTTACATCAATGGATAGATCATCCAGACAGAAAATCAATAAGGAAACATGGGTCTTAAATGACATATCAGACCAGATGAACTTAATAGATATATACAAAACATTCAATCCAAAAGCAGTAGACTATACATTCCTCTCAAGTACACATGAAACATTCTTCAGGATAGATCACATGTTACGTTACAAAAAAGTATCAGTGAATTCAAGAAGACTAAAATCACATCAAGCATCTTTTCTGACAACAATGGATGAAACCAGAAATCAATTACAAGAAGAAAACTGGGAGAAAACCCCACCAAACATAGAGATTAAAAATATGCTACTGAACAACCAATGGTTCATCAAAGAAATCAAAGGAAAAATAAAATATCTAGAGACAAATTAAAACAGAAATATGTTATACCAGGGGCTATGGGATAAAGCAAAAGCAGTTCTAAGAGGAAAGTTCATAGCAGTACAGACCTACATCAAGAAATAAGAAAAATCCCAAATAAACAATCTAACTTTACACCTAAAGGAACCAGAAGAAGACAACAAAAAAGTTCAAATTAGTAGAAGGAAGGAAATAATAAAAATCAGAGCAGAAATTTTAAAAATAGAGACATTAAATAAAACAGTAAAAATCAATGAAACTAAGAGCTAGTTCTCTGAAAAGATAAGAAAAACAAATCAACAAACCTTTAGCTAGACTAACCAAGAAAAAAAGAGAAGACTCAAATAAACAAAATCATAAATGAAAGAAGAGAATTTACAACTAATATCAAAGAAATACAAAGGATCATAAGAGACTACTACAAACAATTATATGCCAACAAATTGGACAACCTAGAAGAAATGGATAAATTCTTTAGGAACATAATCTAAGAAACAATTCATGAAGAAATAGAAAATCTGAATAGATGAATTACTAGTAAGGAGATTTCAACTGTAATCAAAAATGTCCCAAGAACAAAAGCCCAGGCCAGATGGCTTCACTAGCAAATTCTATAAAAATTCAAAAAAGATTTAATAGCTACCCTTCTCAAAATTTTTCAAAGAATTGAAGAGGAGAGAAACATTCCAAACTCATTTTATAAAACTAGAATTACTCTGATATCAAAACCAGACAAGGACCCCACAAAAATAGATTATAGGCCAATATCCTTATATATACACATCACATCACATTAACATCACATACATTAACACATACATAACATTAACAGAATGAAGGATAAAAATTGTATGATCATATCAACTGATGCAAAAAAAGCATTTGACAAAATTCAAAATCTGTGTATGACAAAAAATCTCAACAAAGTGGGAATAGAGGGAATGTACCTCAGCACAACAAAGGTCATATACCACAAACCCAGAGCTAACATACTCAACTTTTCCTCTAAGATCAAGAACAAGACAAAGATGCCCACTCTCACCACTTTTATTCAACATAGTATTAGAAGTCCTAGCTACAGCAATTAGGCAAGCAAAAGAAATAAAAGCCATCCAAATCAGAAAGGAAGAAGTAAAATTGTCACTAGTTACAGATGACATGATACTATATATAGAAAAACCTAAAGACTCCACCAAAAAACTATTAGAACAAATAAATGAATTCAGTAAAATTTCAGGATACAAAATCAATATACAGAAATCTGTGGCATTTTTATACACTATTAGCAAGCTACCAGAAAGAGTTCATATTACCCCAAGCAATCTACAGATTTGATACAATCTCTATCAAAATTCCAATGGCATATTTCACAGAACCGGAACAAATAATTCTAATATTTGTATGGAAACACAAAAGACCCTGAATAACCAAAACAATCTGGAGAAAAAAGAACAAAGCTGGAGGTATCAAGTTACATAATTTCAAACTATACTACAAAGCTATAGTAATCAAAACAGTATGTTACTGGCACAAAAACAGATACACAGATCAATGGAACAGAATTGCAAGCCTCGGAAAAAAACCACATAAATTGACACATATATATACACACACATATATGAATGATTAATTTACAACAAAGGAACAAAAACATACGATGGAGAAAGGACAGTCTTCAATAAAATGTTTTGGGAAAACTGGACAACCACATGCAAAAGAATGAAACTAGACCACACCATACACAAAAAAATTAACTCAAAATGGATTAAAGCCTTGAATATAAGTCTTGAAACCATAAAATTCCTATAAAAAAACATTGGTGGTAATTTCATTGACATCATTCTTAACAATGTTTTTGAGAATCTGACTCCAAAGGCAAAGGAAACAAAAATAAAACTAAACAAATGGGACTACATCAAACTAAAAAGCTTCTGCACAGCAAAGGAAACCATCATCAAAGGAACCTACTGAACTGGAGAAGATATTTGCAAATCATGTATCCAATAAGGGGTTAATATCCAAAATATATAAAGAACTCATATAACTCAAAAACTGAAAAACAACCAACTCAATTAATAAATGGGCAGAGGATCTGAGTAGACATTTTCCAAAGAAGACATACAGATGGTGAGCAGGCACATGAAAGTATGTTCAGTATCACTAATAATTAGAGAAATGCAAATCCAAACCACATGAGATACTACCTCACACCTGTTAGAATGACTATTATCAAAAAGCCAAGAAATAACAGATGAAAAAAAAAAAAAAGAAATAACAAATGTTGGAGAGTAGGTAGAGAAAAGGGAACCCTTGTGTACTGTTAGAAATGTAAATTGGTGCAGCCACTATGGAAACAAAAAATTAAAATAGAACTACCATATGACCCAGCTATCCCACGTCTGGGTATAACATCCAAAAAACAGAAAAACACGAATCCAAAATATATAATATATACACCCTTTTTCCACTGCAGCATTATTCACTATAGTCAAGATATGGAAACACCCTAAATGTCCATCAGTGAATGAACAGATAAAGAAGATGTGGTATATATGTACAATGGAATATCAGTCAGCTATAAAAATGGGTGAAATCCTGCCATTTGTGACAGTATGGATTGACCTTGAAGGTATTATGTTTAGTGAAATAAGTCAAATGGAGAAAGACAGTACCATATGATTTCTCTCATATGTGGAATCTAAAAAAACAAATGAACAAACAAAAAAACAAACTCATAGATACAGATAATAGATTAGTGGTTATGAGGGGTGAAGCGTGAAGTGGATGAAGGGGGTCAACCGTATGGAGATGGATGGTAACTAGTCTTGTGGTGGTGATCACTCTGTAGTCTATACAGATGTTAAATTATAATGCCGTACACCCGAAACATATGTAATTTAACAAAACATTAAATAAACCATTTGCCCTAACAGTTTACTCATGTGTTTGTCTTATTAAACAATTCGAAAATTTTGCAACAGTGAAAGATACTACACAATCCAGATCACTTAACAGCTGTTAAATGCTGCCTGATGAGCACATTATCCAGAAAGAAAAGAAGGCATGTGGAGTACATTTGGCAACCAATTACTTTGATTCAGTACAGATGTTACATCCTCCTATGCCCTTCTTTGTGGCATCTCAATCTCACTGATGGGACACTCTGAGTTGTTTTCTATCCAAGGGTCACACTGAAGCTAGGCTGAAAGGTGGCGGCAAAGACCCACCATGACTCAATAGGAGGGGTTAATTTGAGCCAAGAATGAACCAGGACCAAGAGAAACCTATGATGAGGAGTGGCAGAGCGCATGACTTCTCCTGCAAAAAGAGAACAGAGAGGACGCTGGAGATCTATTATATGCCTCAACAAAAACAACAAAAACTCACTAAGTAAAACTCAAAATGTCTGGAATCTGAATTACCCTAGCCATGCAACAGTCGTCTCCATAAAAAAAAAAAAATGTTCTAAGCAATCTATAACTGGTTTTAATTGTAAAGGATTATGAAGGAAATGTAATTTACAGAAAATGTGCATCCGGTCTGAAATCAAACTCCAATTTCTTCACTTACTAGTTCTGTGATTTAGTGTTTTGTCATGCATGATTCCCAAGTCACAATTTTGTTACCTGTAAATGGAACCCTTCTTTCAAGCCACGCCATGTCACAAAAGAGATCTCTGCCAACCTCATAAATTTGTTATGGAAATCAAATGTGAAGACATAAATAAAAGCTCCATACAAATATGTTTTCTTGTAATTAAGATAGATCAATGATAGGATATAGAAAGATGATAGATATAGATATGTTTATGAAAGCAACAAACTGTGTTTACAGAATGCTATCAAAACATATTCTTGTAGAATAATAAGAATTTGAACATAGAATAGAATCTTGTTTCACAGCACTGTCTTACAAATGAGCAAACTAAAGTTTAGGTGTGTTTAATGACCTGCCTGTGATCGTGAGTAACAGACAAAGGCTAAAACCCAGATTTTCAGAAACCCAGCCTATGTTCTTTCCACACCACTGGAACGCTAATGCTGTTAGTGATGACACTATCAGGGTTTTCCATTCAGACTGCCACAACTTGAAAGATAACTAAAACTAGCACGTTTTCAATACTGCCAAGAGACATCACGAAGCTTACCTCACTATGAAGCTGCATTAGGTAATGCAGAATTGATTAATGCAATGCATAATTTTCTCCACTCTCTTTCCTCTCTCACGGGCAAAAAAGCAGCTTCTTACTCTTGAAAATAATAGGCCAGACAGGTACTACCAATCAGTCAGAGTTGCCACATGACATAAGAATTATTTACACATCTTAGATGTATTGGAAAGATATTGAAATGAGAAACAGGAAACTCCAATTCCTGAAACTCCTTAGCCATGTCACATCAGGCAGGCAAGATATGGGTATTTCCTCATCTGCAAAATAAGGCATTTGGATTACATGACTCCTTCCCAGTTCCAATATACTCCACCTCCAGGACCAATGCCTAAGCCAGCTTAAGTTAAATGCAAGAAAAATAAGATCATGACTGCTGCAGATAAAAGTGTATGCTAGAGGGCTTCCCTGGTGACTCAATGGTTGAGAGTCCGCCTGGCAATGCAGGCGACACAGGTTCATGCCCCGATCCAGGAAGATCACACATGCATGAAGCAGCTAGGCCCATGAGCCATGGCCACTGAGCCTGCACATCTGGAGCCTGTGCTCCGCAACGGGAGAGGCCACAACAGTGAGAGGCCCACGTACCGCAAAAAAAAAAAAAAAAAAAAAAAAAAAATCCTCTAGAAGGAATCAATAGGAGAATAACTGAGGGAGAAGAACGGATAAGTGACCTGGAAGATAAAATAGTGGAAATACCTACTGCAGAGCAGAATAAAGAAAAAAGAATGAAAAGTCTTGAGGACAGTCTCAGAGACCTCTGGGACATTAAATGCACCAACATTCGAATTATAGGGGGTCCCAGAAGAAGAAGAGAAAAAGAAAGGGACTGAGAAAATATGTGAAGAGATTATAGTTGAAAACTTCCCTAATATGGGAAAGGAAGTACTCAGTCAAGTCCAAGAAGTGCAGAGAGTCCCATACAGGATAAATCCAAGGTGAAACACGCCAAGACACACATTAATCAAACTATCAAAAATTAAATACAAAGAAAAGATATTAAAAGCAGCAAGGGAAAAGCAACAAATAACATACAAGAGAATCCCCATAAGGTTAACAGCTGATCATTCAGCAGAAACTCTGCAAGCCAGAAGGGAGTGGCAGGACTTATTTAAAGAGAAGAAAGGGAAAAACCTACAACCAAGATTACTCTACCTGGCAAGGATCTCATTCAGACTTGACGGAGAAATTAAAAGTTTACAGACAAGCAAAAGCTAAGAGAATTCAGAACCACAAAACCAGCTCTACAAAAAAAGCTAAAGGAATTTCTCTAGGCAGGAAACACGAGAGAAGGAAAAGACCTACAGTAACAAACCCAAAACAATTAAGAAAATGGAAATAGGAACATATATATCGATAATTACCTTAAATGTAAATGGATTAAATGCTCCTACCAAAAGACATAGACTGGCTGATGGATACAAAAACAAGATCAGTATATATGCTGTCTACAAGAGACCTACTTCAGCCCTAAGGACACATACAGACTGATAGTGCGGGGACGGAAAAAGATCTTCCATGCAAATGGAAATCAAAAGAAAGCTGGAGTAGCAATACTCATGTCAGACAAAATAGACTTTAAAATAAAGACTATTACAATAGACAAAGAAGGACACTACATAATGATCAAGGGATCAATCCAAGAAGAAGATAAAACAATTGTAAACAGCCATGCACCCAACATAGGAGGACCTCATATAAGGCAAATGCTAACAGTCATAAAAGGGGAAATCGACAGTAACACAACAATAGTAGGGGATTTTAACACTGCACTTTCACCAATGGACAGATCATCCAAAATGAAAATAAATAAATAAACACAAGCTTTAAATGATACATTAAACAAGATAGACTTAATTGATATTTATAGGACATTCCATCGAAAAACAACAGAGTAGACTTTCTTCTCAAGTGCTCATGGAACATTCTCCAGGGTAGATAATATCTTTGATCACAAATCAAGCCTTGGTAAATTTAAGAAAATTGAAATCACATCAAGTATCTTTTCCAACCACAGTGCTATGAGACTAGATATTAATTACAGGAAAAAAACTGTAAAAAATACAAACACATGGAGGGTAAACAATACACTACTAAATAACCAAGAGATCACTGAAGAAATCCAAAAATACCTAGAAACAAATGACAATGAAAACACGATGACCCAAAACCTATAGGATGCAGCAAAAGCAGTTCTAAGAGGAAAGTTTACGCCAATACAATCCTACCTCAAGAACAAGAAAAATCTCAAAAAAACAACCTAACCTTAAACCTGAAGCAATTAGAGAAAGAAAGAAGAACAAACAAACAAACAAAAAACCCAAAGTTAACAGAAGGAAAGAAATCATAAAGATCAGATCAGAAATAAATGAAAAATAAATGAAGGAAACAATAAGAGTGAACAATAAAAGTAAAGGCTGGTTCTTTGAGAAGATAAACAAAATTAATAAACCATTAGCCAGAATCATCAAGAAAAAAGGGAAAAGACTCAAATCAACAGATTAGAAATGGAAAAGAAGTAACAGCTGACACTGCAGAAATACAAAGCCTCATAAGAGATTACTACAAGCAACTCTATGCCAATAAAATGGGTAGCCTGGAAGAAATGGGCAAATTCTTAGAAAGGTATAACCTTCCAAGACTGAACCAGGAAGAAATAGAAAGTATGAACAGACCAATCGTAAGAAATGAAATTAAAACTGTGATTAAAAATCTTCCAACAAACGAAAGTCAAGGACCAGATGGCTTCACAGGCGAATTCTATCAAACATTTAGAGAAGAGCTAACACCCATCCTTCTCAAACTCTTCCAAAAAATTGCAGAGGAAGGAATACTTCCAAACTCATTCTACGAGGCCTCTATCAACCTGATACCAAAAGCAGACAGATATCGCACAAAAAGAAAACTACAGGCCAATATCACTGATGAACATAGATGCAAAAATCCTCAACAAAATACTAGCAAACAGAATCTAACAGCACATTAAAAGGATCATACACCATGATCAAGTGGGATTTATCACAGAAATGCAAGGATTCTTCAATATATGCAAATCAATCAGTGTGATACACCACATTAACAAACTGAAGGATAAAAACCATATGATCATCTCAATGGTTGCAAAAAACCATTTTGACAAAATTCAACACCAATTATGATAAAAACCCTCCAAGACCATATATGACAAACCCACAGCCAGCATCGTTCTCAGTGGTGAAAAACTGAAACCATTTCCACTAAGGTCAGGAACAAGACAAGGTTGCCCACTATTATTCAACATAGTTTTGGAAGTTTTAGCCACAGCCATCAGAGAAGAAAAGGAAGTAAAAGGAATCCACATTGGAAAAGAAGAAGTAAACCTGTCACTGTTTGCAGATGACATGACACTATACATAGAGAATCCTAAAGATACTACCAAAAATCTACTAGAACTAATCAATGAATTTGGTAAAGTAGCAGGATACAAAATTAATGTACAGAAATCTCTGGCATTCCTATACACTAATGATGAAAAATCTGAATGAGAAATTCAGGAAACACTCCCATTTACCATTGCAACAAAAGGAATAAAATACCCAGGAATAAACCTACATGAGGAGGCAAAAGACCTGTATGCAGAAAACTATAAGACACTGATGAAAGAAATTAAGGATGATACAAACAGATGGAGAGATATACCACGTGCTTGGATTGGAAGAACGAACATTGTGAAAATGACTACACTGCCCACAACAATATGCAGATTCAATGTAATCCCTATCAAACTACCAATGGCATTTTTCACAGAACTAGAGCAAAAAGATTCACAATTTGTATGGAAACACAAAAGACCCCGAATAGCCAAAGTAACCTTGAGAAAGAAAAACGGAGCTGGAGGAATCAGGCTCCGGACTTCAGACTATACTACTAAGCTACAGTAATCAAGACAATATGGTACTGGCACAAAAACAGAAATATAGATCAATGGAACAGGATAGAAAGCCCAGAGATAAACCAATGCACATATGGTCACCTTATCTTTGATAAAGGAGACAAGAATATACAATGGAGAAAAGACACCCTCTTCAATAAGCGGTGCTAGGAAAACTTGGACAGCTACATGTAAAAGAATGAAATTAGAACACTCCCTAACACCATACACAAAAATAACTCAAAATGAATTAAAGGCCTAAATGTAAGGCCAGGCACTATAAAACTCTTAGAGGAAAATATAGGCAGAACACTCTATGACATAAATCAAAACAAGATCCTTTTTGACCCACCTTCTAGAGAAATGGAAATAAAAACAAAAATAAACATATGGGACCTAATGAAACTTAAAAGCTTTTGCACAGGAAAGGAAACCATAAACAGTGCGAACAGATAACCCTCAAAATGGGAGAAAATATTTGCAAATGAAGCAACTGACAAAGGATTAATCTCCAAAATATACAAGCAGCTCATGTAGCTCAATATCCAAAAAACAAACAACCCAATCCAAAAAATGGGCAGAAGACCTAAATATACATTTCTTCAAAGAAGACATGGAGATTTTCCAGCACCACATTTGTCCAGTTTTCCCATCACCACTTATTGAAGAGACTGTCCTTTCTCCATTGTATATCTTTGCCTCCTTTATCATAGATTAGTTGACCATAGGTGCACGGGTTTATCTCTGGGCTCTCTATCTTGTTCCATTGAACAATATTTCTGTTTTTGGGCCAGTACCATATTGTCTTCATTACTGTAGCTTTGTAGTATAGTCTGAAGTCAGGAAGTCTGATTCCTCCAGCTCCGTTTTTTTCCCTCAAGACTGCTTTGGCTATTCGGGGTCCTTTGTGCCTCCATACAAATTTTAAGATGATTTGTTCTAGTTCCGTAAAAAATGCCATTGGTAATTTGATAGGGATTGCATTGAATCTGTAGATTGCTTTGGGTAGTATATGGTATGTCTCTCCATCTGTTGGTATCATCTTTAATTTCTTTCATCAGTGTCTTATAGTTTTCTGCATACAGGTCTTTTGTCTCCCTAGGTAGGTTAATTCCTAGGTATTTTATTCTTTTTGTTGCAATGGTAAATGGGAGTGTTTCCTTAATTTCTTTTTCAGATTTTTCATCATTAGTGTATAGGAATGCAAGAGATTTCTGTGCATTAATTTTGTATCCTGCAACCTTACCAAATTCATTGATTTGCTCTAGTAGTTTTCTGGTGGCATTTTTAGAATTCTCTATGTATAGTATCATGTCATCTGCAAAGAGTGACAGTTTTACTTCTTCTTTTCCAATTTGGATTCCTTTTATTTCTTTTTCTTCTCTGATTGCTGTGGCTAAAACTTCCAAAACTATGTTGAATAATAGTGGTGAGAGTGGACATCCTTGTCTCATTCCTGATCTTAGAGGAAATGCTTTCAGTTTTTCACCATTGAGGATGATGTTGGCTGTGGCTTTGTCGTATATGGCCTTTATTATGTTGAGGTAGGTTCCCTCTATGCCCACTTGCTGGAGAGTTTTTAACATAAGTTGGTGTTGAATTTTGTTCAAAAGCTTTTTGTGCATCTATTGAGATGATCGTATGGTTTTTATTCTTCAATTTGTTACTATGGTGTATCACGTTGATTGATTTGCGTATGTTGAAGAATCCTTGCATCCCTGGGATAAATCCCACGTGACTGTGGTATATGATCCTTTTAATGTCTTGTTGGATTCTGTTTGCCAGTATTTTGTTGAGGATTTTTGCATCTATGTTCATCAGTGATATTGGTCTTTTCTTTTTTTTTGTAGTATTTTTGTCTGGTTTTGGTATCAGGGTGATAGTGGCCTCATAGAATGAGTTTGGGAGTGTTCCTTCCTCTGCAATATTTTGGAAGAGTTTGAAAAGGATGGGTGTTAGCTCTTCTCTAAATGTTTGATAGAATTCGCCTGTGAAGCCATCTGGTCTTGGACTTTTGTTTGTTGGAAGATTTTTAATCACAGTTTCAATTTCATTACTTATGATTGGTCTGTTCATACTTTCTGTTTCTTCCTGGTTCAGTCTTGGAAGGTTATACCTTTCTAAGAATTTGCCCATTTCTTCCAGGCTACCCATTTTATTGGCATAGAGTTGCTTGTAGTAGTCTTTTAGGATGCTTTGTATTTCTGCGGTGTCTGTTGTAACTTCTCCTTTTCCACTTTTAATTTTATTGATTTGAGTTCTCTCCCTCTTTTTCTTGATGATTCTGGCTAATGGTTTATCAATTTTGTTTATCTTCTCAAAAAAACAGCTCTTAGTTATATTGATCTTTGCTATTGTTTTCTTTGTTTCTATTTTATTTACTTCTGCTCTGATCTTTATGATTTCTTTCCTTCTGCTAACTTTGGGTTTTGTTTGTTCTTCTTTCTCTAGTTCCTTCAGGTGTAAGCTTAGATTGTTTACTTCAGATTTTTCTTGTCTCTTGAGGTAGGCTTGTATAGCTATAAACTTCCCTCTTAGAGCTGCTTTTGCTGCATCCCATAGGTTTTGGATTGTCGTGTTTTCATTGTCATTTGTCTCTAGGTATTTTTTGATTTCCTCTTTGATTTCTTCAGTGATCTCTTGGTTATTTAGTAACATATTGTTTAGCCTCCATGTGTGTGTTTTTTTTTTACGTTTTTTTCCCTGTAATTCATTTCTAATCTCACAGCACGTGGTCAGAAAAGATGTTTGATATGATTTCAATTTTCTTAAATTTACTGAGGCTTGATTTGTGACCCAAGATGTGATCTATCCTGGAGAATGTTCCATGCACACTTGAGAAGAAAGTGTAATCTGCTGTTTTTGGATGGAATGTCCTATAAATACCAATGAAATCTATCTGGTCAGTTGTGTCATTTAAAGCTTGTGTTTCCTTATTTATTTTCATTTTGGATGATCTGTCCATTGGTGTAAGTGAGGTGTTAAAGTCCCCCACTATTATTGTGTTACGGTCGATTTCCTCTTTTATAGCTGTTAGCAGTTGCATTATGTATTCAGGTGCTCCTATGTTGGGTGCATATATATTTATAATTGTTATATCTTCTTCTTGGATTGATCCCCTGATCGTTATGTAGTGTCCTTCCTTGTCTCTTGTAACATTCTTTATTTTTTTATTTTTATTTTTTTTGCAGTACACGGGCCTCTCACTGTTGTGGCCTCTCCCGTTGCGGAGCACAGACTCCGGACGTGCAGGCTCAGCAGCCATGGCTCACGGGCCCAGCGCTCCACAGCATGTGGGATCTTCCTGGACTGGGGCACGAACACATGTCCCCTGCATCGGTAGGCGGACTCTCAACCACTGTGACACCAGGGAAACGCACATTCTTTATTTTAAAGTCTATTATCTGATATGAGTATAGTTACTCCAGCTTTCTTTTGATTTCCATTTGCATGAAATATCTTTTCCCATCCCCTCACTTTCAGTCTGTATGTGTCCCTAGCTCTGAAGTGGGGCTCTTGTAGGCAGCATATATATGGGTCTTGTTTTTTTATCCATTCAGCAAGCCTGTGTCTTTTGGTTGGAGCATTTAATCCATTCATATTGAAGGTAATTATCGATATCTATGTTCCTATGACCATTTTCTGAATTGTTTTGGGTTTGTTTTTGTAGGTCCTTTTCTTCTCTTGTGTTTCCCATTTAGAGAAGTTCCTTTAGCATTTGTTGTAGAGCTGGTTTGGTGGTGCTGAATTCTCTTAGCTTTTGCTTGTTTGTAAAGCTTTTGATTTCTCCATCGAATCTCAATGAGATCCTTGCTGGGTAGAGTAATCTTGGTTGTAGGTTCTCCCCTTTCATCACTTTAAGTATATCATGCCACTCCCTTCTGGTTTGTAGAGTTTCTGCTGAGAAATCAGCTGTTAACCTTATGGGAGTTCCCTTGTATGTTACTTGTCATTTTTCCCTTGCTGCTTTCAATAATTTTTCTTTGTCTTTAATTTTTGCCAATTTGATTACTATGTGTCTTGGCGTGTTTCTCCTTTGGTTTATCCTGTATGGGGCTCTCTGTGCTTCCTGGACTTGGATGGCTATTTCCTTTCCCATGTTAGGGAAGTTTTTGACTCTAATTTCTTCAAATATTTTCTCGGGTCCTTTCTCTCTCTTTTCTCCTTCTGGGACCCCTTTAATGCGAATGTTGTTGCATTTAATGTTGTCCCAGAGGTCTCTTAGGCTGTCTTCATTTCTTTTCACTCTTTTTTCTTTATTCTGTTCTGCAGCAGTGAATTCCACCATTCTGTCTTCCAGGTCATTTATCCGTTCTTCTGCCTCAGTTATTCTGCTATTGATTCCTTCTAGTGTAGTTTTCATTTCAGTTATTGTATTGTTCATCTCTGTTTGTTTGTTCTTTAATTCTTTAGGTCTTTGTTAAACATTTCTCACATCTTCTCAGTTTTTGCCTCCATTCTTTTTCCGAGGTCCTGGATCATCTTCACTATCATTATTCTGAATTCTTTTTCTGGAAGGTTGCCTATGTCCACTTCATTTAGCTGTTTTTCTGGGGTTTTATCTTTTTCCTTCATCTGGTATAAAGCCCTCTGCCTTTTCATTTTGTCTATCTTTCTGTGAATCAGTGCAAACATCTTATATTGTAATGTCCCTGGTGAAATCTGGAGCAGCACCCCATAATCAAGCATCTTCATATTTCATTTTTGAGTTTCATACCAAGTATCAATATTTATACTAAATGTGCCAAATGAAGACTATAACAGCTCTCTGCATTATGGGCATTTTATAATTATAAAAGAGTTATAAAAATACTTCCACAAAAGCATTACAATTATAAACATATATGTGTCTAACACAAGAATCCCAAAACACATGAAGCTAAAAACTCACATAATTAAAGAGAGAAATAGATAATTCAACAAAAATATGTGAAGGCTTCAATTCCCCATTCAGAATAACTGATGGAACAAGTAGAACGAAAATCAACAATATTTAGAAGGTGTGAACATTAAGTAAGGATTTCCAAACTTCTTGCCCAAGTTTGATTTGAACTAGCCCAGCTTCCTGATCTAGCCATACAATATTTGATTTCTATGCTTATTAACTTAAGTTTCATGATCCCTAGGCAGCACGTATGTGGATTTCAGGGGTTCACAATCCTGTAAAATAATATGAAAAAAATTTTTTATGAGTGAATGCATTGGGAAGTGTGTCCATAGCTTTCATCAGTCAGTTAACATATATTCTTTGGGGGGCGTATTAAGCACCAGGTACTGGACAGAGTGTTGGAGAAACAGCTATGAACAGACAGATTCATATGGAGCTTGTATCCCACTGGAGGTGGATGGGGTGGACCATTCAGACAGTAAACATAAGTCAATGAGATTAGATACGAATGCATGCTCTGAAGAAAATAGAATAGAGTAATGTGATAGGCACTGGCTTTGAGGGCCACTAATTTAGCTGGGGGATTCAAAGAATTCTTGGGGAGTGACATTTGAAGGATGAAAACAGAAGAAAAGTAGTAACGTCTTGAGATAGGGGCAGATGTGTTTTATTCAAGAGGCTGAACGAAGACCAGAGTGGCTGGAGCACAGAAACCCAGTGGGACGGTAGAGAGAGGTGATTTTGGAGTAGGCAGGGGTCAGATCGTGGAGAGCCTTCCAGGCAGAGTTCCAGGCCCTGGACCGTGACATGTCAGTGGTGAGAGCCATTTCAAGGTCTCAAGCATGGATTTATTCTCACTACTGTATGCACAATGGGATCCCAGCTATGAACTAATTTCTATGGTCCAGATGGGAGATGAGGGTGGCTTGGGTGAAGAGAAGAAGAGGGGATTCCCTCACGATCTTAACTAGAAAGGCAAGGAGCGCTTTGAAGTGGGAGTGTACCAGTCCGAAAATCATTAGAAAGCAAATTAAATAAGCTTAAGTCAAGTGGGACATGAGTTCACATCTTTCTTTATGTCTTCCTTGGGTCTGCAAGCCTGTGATGTAGAAAAAGGCAGTGTTGATTGTATCAGCGAAAGAAGTTGCAGGCAGTAATCCAAGTGGGGTTTAAATCATCACTGATGTCAACAAGTGAAAAAAGGTAAGTAACACTACCTTCTCCAAGTTCTAGTGCCTTTTGATAGTAAAAGTTTCTCCTTCCAGTTCTCATGTATGGACTTTCATGCTTTGCCTCTATCATCTCAGAGTTCTAAGCATCCTCAGAGGGAGATGGTGGGGAAGATCATGTGCCTGTGTTAAAGCTGGGCCTATGGCTGGCTCATCTCAGGTCTGTTCCATATTTCACTAGTAAGGACCCAGCCGCATAAACACACCTCACTGCAAGGGACTGGGAGAACTAGGGTATGGTGAGTGCTAATCATCTCAGCTCCAGAGATCAGGCTCCTGCCACACCCTGTTGGCTTATGACTGGATTGTTAAAGATGAAGCTGGAGTGCTTCCTCTGTTCCCTTAAACAAATAAAATAATAGAATCTCTCTCTGTGACATCAGTTTGCCTCAATGGTGGGCAGTTTCTTTTTTCTGTTTGGTTTTGTTTTGTTGGTTATTTGTTGAACTGCAGTCTACCTGCATCAAAATAGTATTCTCCAGTTTTTAGAAGTAGAATCCTTATCTATTTTCTTTTTTAAAGACCATGCTTCCTTTCGGCCTCTTCACTAAATGGATACCTGTTTGGGGTTTCCCTGTACCCAATCATACCTGTCAAATGCACAGTCATATTTTGTGTCCTGAGATCAGCTTTGTAAAACCAAAGTATTTTATAAGATAGAAGAGTTAATTGCTGGATTGAGGGCCTATTATCAAAAATCAAAACTTGTGTTGTCTATTTACAATAGCCAAGACATGGAAACAACCTAAAAGTCCATCAGTAGATGAATAGATAAAGATGTGGTACATATATTCAATGGAATACTACTCAGCCATAAAAAAGAATGAAATAATGCCATTTGCAGCAACATGGATGGACCTAGAGATTATCATAGTAAGTGATGTAAGTCAGACAAAGACAAATATCATATGATATCACTTATATGGGGAATCTAAAAAAAATGATGCAAATGAACTTATTTACAAAACAGAAACAGACTCTCAGACATAGAAAACAAACTTATGGTTACCAAAGGGGAAAGTGGGGAAAGGATAAATTAGGAGTTTGGGATCAACAGATATACACTACTATATATAAAATAGATACCCAACAAGGATCAACTCTATGACACAGGGGACTATTCCCAATGTCTTGTAATAAAGTATAATGGGAAAGAATTTGAAAAAAAAAAAAAAAATATATATATATATATATATATATATGTGTGTGTGTGTGTGTGTGTGTGTGTGTATGTAACTGAATCACTTTGCTGTACACCTGAAACTAACACAACATTGTAAATCAACTATATTTCAAAACACAAAAACTTGTCCGCAAGTAGAGTGTGAACATTTAGGACCTACAAAGAGTCTATAGCCATAGGTTCTAGCCCATATATTTGTGTAACCTCTGACTGCTCTACTTTGTCTAGTCTCCCTATTGTTCTATATTTAATTATAAATATGATAGCTGGTATTTATTGAATGCTTTCTCTGTACAAGGCCTTCTTCTAAGCACTTTACCCTAATTATTGGGATCTTCACAAGAAACCTACAAAGTAGGTATTATTATTCTTGTTATAGATGGCAAAATTGAGTCACGGAGAGGTTAAAGAATTTTAGAAAAATTATGGATTTCAGGTCCATCAGATTAGATACCTTTCAGGGTACTGGGTGAGGCTTTCTGGTATGATTTTCACTTATAAATTTTTGGAGAACTTTTTTGCTTATTTGTCTATATTAATGACTCAGCAACGTATCTGGCTTGCCTTACCTTGTTTCCAAGTTAGTTTCACAGGAAGAATATTGTTCATGCTTTCTGGCTACAGGGGCATCTTTACAAGTACTCAAGATACTTCCTGTGAGTTTCTCCAATGATGCTCATCGTATCAATGATACTGTTTTCAAGGAAGTGATGGGTTGACTAAGCATGATTCTTGGCTGTAGCCCCATTGTACTCTTTGCATAACATTTAAAATTATTTATTTATTTTTGGCTGCATTGGGTCTTCATTGCTGTGCACAGGCTTTCTCTAGTTGCGGCGAGCGGGGGCTACTCTTAGTTGCGGTGCGCGGGCTTCTCGTTGCCGTGGCTTCCTTGTTGCAGAGCACGGGCTCTAAGTGCGCGAGCTTCAGTAGTTGTGGCTCGTGGGCTCTAGAGTGCAGGCTCAGTACTTGTTGTGCATGGGCTTAGTTGTTCCGCTGCATGTGGGATCTTCCCGTACCAGGGCTTGAACCCGTGTCCCCTGCATTGGCAGGCGAATTCTTATCCGCTGCACCACCAGGGAAATCCTGCATGAAATTTTCGAATCCTTATCTGAAGTCATTTCTTCCCAAGAACATTTTGTTTGTGTTACCAAAATTATAAGCTGCTGAAGAGGCAGCTCAGGACTCACGTGGAGCAGGATCATTTGTAAGTCTTCTGGGCAAAGTACTCGTTTTCAACTTGCATTTATTGGCACTGTTCAATTTAGGTGAGAATACTGTGTGAAGTAAGCTCTCTTAAAAAAATCATCTTTGAGTTTATTTAGTCAGTAACACAATCCAACCGTTGTCAAATCCATTTACTACTATTTACCCATGAGGTGTCTTAATGAGGGCTGATTCATTTCTCAGATTGTTCAAAACTGAAGTGCTAAAACAGAAATTCGTTCTTATGCAGTTTTTTCTTTTTTATTTCCTCTTAAATCTTCGCTGATGTTCTCTGCTTTTGTATACTGTGGGAAAATTTCTCCTATGTGGTAGTGAGCTATCAGGGCTCATAAATAGGAGGCTCAACCCTCAGGCCTTGTAAGACCCAAGAATTTACACAGTGTTAAATGGATTTTCAATGTGAAGCCCTTTAGATGGCCATTCCTGTGTCAGCTTCCTCTTGTCCCTATCACTTTGTTTTGTTTGACCCAACTTGTACATTTCTATGATGGAGTTGGCCCCTGGAGAGCATCCTGGGATGCTCTTCAGTTTCTAGAAGGTGGCTGTCTAATTTTCTCTTTTTCAAAATATGAGTGCCTTTTGGGCCAGCTCATCAACTGGATACATTTGGGGATTTCTCAAAACTCAGTCACATCTGGCTAAGACCCAGTCTTATTTTCTCTCCTGGGTACAACTTTTATAACAAAGCATTCGACAGGATTGAGGAATTAGATGCTCCATTTACAGCCTATTAACAACAACCAAGATTTGGGCTGCAAGTGTGGGCTAAGGGTTTCAGGCCTGTAGTACGCTTGGCCAATGGATATTATTCAAAATATTTACGTAACTATTCAACATATTTATGTGAATTCTGGTTTGCATGCATTTTAAATCACTGTGGGTCTGGGGGAAGTATTAGGGGTTAAATATGTCCAGTTTATAATAATTATAATACTTTATAATACTCAGCACACTTTCTTCTCATTCTAATTTTTATATAAGCCCTAAGTAAGTCCTGAAAAAAAAACTCTAAGAGATTCTAAACCTGTATTGACCAATATGGTAACTACACTTGAACCATAGCTTGTCCAAATTAGTGCAAAGATGCACTATGAATGTAAAATATACACCAGATTTTAAAGTATGACAAGTAAAATCTAAAATATCTTCTTAATATTTTTTTATATTGACTACATGTTAAAATAATAATATTTTGGATAGATTGGGTTGAATAAAATATATTGTTAAAATTAATCACTTGTTTCTTTTTCCTTTTTTAAATGTGACTCAGAAAATTTTAAACTACACATGTGGCTTACATTACTGACTTACATTATATTAGTATTGGACAACATTGTGCTAAACAATTAATAAAGACTGTTACAATATATATTAATGTTTAGCACAGATCACAGTTGAGAAATATTGACATTTGCTGGTCTTGATATTTGCCATAGTGAAGTTGTAATTAAAATGCCAATAAGTCCTCATTGAGTTAGGACACTTATTTCTTACTTAAGTTCACCCATTCACCTTCCAACGCCTACGCTTAAAAAAAAAGTCTCAAAAAAAAAAAAAAGTCTCCCTAAAATAGGCTTTGATGTGCATGTTCTGGTGTCTGAAATAGTCTCATTGCTTTTGGTGGATTATAGTTGAGAAGCAGGAGACACATGGTTTGTTTTGACAGTGAGGAATGCAAGAGACTTTCTAGTGTAGATTTAACATTCCATCTGTTGTGTTTTACAAGTAGAAGAGCTCATTGAAGAGGGACCTGCTGGAATGGGGTGGTGGTAGTTCTGTTTTACCCCATGTCTTCCTTTTTTTTAAACTTATGAGCTAAAGAAGAGACATAACAAACAATATCACGGTTGTGCATTAACAACCTTGCCAAGTGTAACAGATGAACATAGTTCTATTGAGTATCACTCAGTCTTAGCCAGTCAGATTGCTCACTGCTCTGCCTCAACTGCCAGGGAAAGACATCTCTTTAGAGCTATAGATTCCATTTATGATTCAAATAGAACTGCTTCCTATGGATCACTATAATAAATCAAAAGCAGGAAGCCTGTTTCCTTGGATCAAACTGAGTAAATTTCTGACTGCCAGGTCTCTGTGGAATTCATAGGTGGAAGGGATTTATAAGTATGGACTCAAAGGATTTATCTCTCTAGCTCATATGTAAGCAATTTGGGGTCAAGCCTTTAAGCTAGTGAATGTGCTTTCTACACATGTTCTTTCTCTTTTCCTGTGGTCTGGAAAGGCAGTGACTGGATTTACCTTGAAACTTGATGAGTAGCCTCTGTTAGCCTGGGTCCCTGAATGACCATGTGGAAGACAGACATGTCCTGCCTCGGCTGTTCTGTGAGAGAGAATTAAACTTTCATGTGTTTGAGCTGTTGTGTTTTGGGGGTTATTTGTTACAGAGGTTTGGCCAACCCTAGCTAATGTAAACCCTATTAGTTATCATTTTTGCTGAAGTGTGGTTGATTTACAATATTACATTAGTTGCAGGTGTACAATATAGTGATTCAATATTTTTATAGATTATACTCCATTGAAAGTTATTAATAAATATTGGCTATATCTCCCTGTGCTGCACAACATATCTTTGCTGCTTATCTATTTTATACACAGTAGTTTGTACCTCTTAAACTCCTACCCCTTTCTTGCCCCTCCCCGCTTCCCTCTCCTCACTGGTAACCACTAGATTGTTCTCTATATCTGTGAGTCTGTTTCTGTTTTTTTACATAGATTCAGTTGCTTTATTTTTTAGATACTACATGTAAGTGATAATACAGAGTATTTGTCTTTCCCTGTCTGAATTATTTCTCTAAGTATGATACCCTCCAGGACAATCCAAGTTGTTGCAAATTACTCAATTTCATTGTATTATTTGGCTGAGTAGTATCCAATTACATATATATATATACCACATCTGCTTTATCCATTCATCTTTTGATGGACGCTTAGGTTGCTTCCATGTCTTGACTATTTAAAATAATGCTGCTATGAACACTGGGGTGCTGTATCTTTTCAAATTAGTGTTTCTGGATTTTTTAGATATACACCCAGGAGTGGAATTGCTGGGTCATATAGCAGCTCTATTTTTAGGTTTTTTTGTTTTTTTAGATTCCTCCATACTTATTTTCCATAGTGGCTACACCAATTTACATTCCCACCAACAGAGTACAAGGGTTCCCTTTTCTCCACATCCTCTCCAACATTTGTTATTTGTAGACTTTTTGATGATAGCCATTCTGCTAGGTGTGAGGTAATATCTTTTTTTTTTTAATCTTTATTGGAGTACAATTGCTTTACAATGTTGTGTTAGTTTCTGCTGTATAACAAAGTGAATCAGCTATATGTATACATATATCCCCATATCCCCTCCCTCTTGCGTCTCCTTCCCACCCTCCCTATCTCACCCCTCTAGGTGGACAAAAAGCACCGAGCTGATCTCCTTGGGCTGTGAGGCTGCTTCCCACTAGCTATCTATTTTACATTTGGTAGTGTATATATGTCCA
>RJWK010010199.1:0-44087 GCA_004363435.1 Platanista minor | reverse complement strand
CTATGATTTATGTCAAAGAGTGTTCTGCCCATGTTTTTCTCTAGGGGTTTTATGGTTTCCAGTCTTACATTTAGGTCTTTAATCCATTTTAGTTTTTTGTTGTTGTTGTATACAACTTTAGAAAATGTTCTAATTTCATTCTTTTACATGTGGCTGTCCAGTTTTCCCAGCACCACTTATTGAAGAGGCTGTCTTTTCTCAATTGTATGTTCTTGCCTCCTTTGTCTTAGATTGACCATGACTGCATGGGTTTATTTCTGGGCTTTCTATCCTGTTCCATTGATCTCTGTGTCTGTTTTTGTGCCAGTACCATGCTGTTTTGATTACTGTAGCTTTGTAGTATAGTCTGAAGTCAGGGAGTATGATTCTTCCAGCTTGGTTCTTCTTTTGCAAAATCATTTTTGCTATTTGGGGTCTTTTGTGTTTCCATACAAATTTTTAAATTACTTGTTTTAGTCCTGTGTTATTTATATTCTTATCACACATCTAATTCTTGGCCTTAAACACCTTTCAATGCCTACTTTTCATACCGTTCAACCCAGACATTCCCCTGCTACATTCCAACTTCTTCCACATGTGAGAATTCAATGCTGGCACTAGAATTCCTCTTAGGATGAGAACTGCCTTTGTTAAGAAGACTGCTTAGGCAGAAGATGAGCCCCACTCTTAAGGGCCTGTGTATCAGGTGGTCTCATGCCATGCCTGTGACAACAAGGTCACAGCATTGCATGACAGAAGAGAAGGACTGGGCCAGGATGAGCAGAACAGGGAGGGAGGGAAAGGACCACCAAGTGGCACCATCAGGGACCCCCACAATCTCCAGCAATGTCTTCTAAACACATCACTGTTTCGTGTGAATGATTTTCTCTTGTGAAAACCAGAGAAGGGTCTGAGTCCCTTGTCAGGGTAAACATGGTACAGGACCAAGGCAGCCCAGGGGGAAGGCCAGACCCAGGGAAGAGGAGGCCAGGGGACCCAGGCCCCCACCAATTAGCAGCAACCTTGAAGATGTCTTTGGCTTCCACCAGCTTCAGAATTGGCAGTTTTCAGACCATTTCACCTGTTCAGTCTCAGTTGATGTCTGAGATGTGGGTAGGAATTTGTGTGCATGGATGCTAATCACAGAATTACATATAATATTGGAAAGTTGGAAACCTGAATATGCAATTATAGGAATCTGGTTAAAGAAATAGAGGGAGAGCTAAATGAGGAAATAATTTGCAGCCATTAAAAATTATGTTTTCAAAGTCTATTTAATGACATGGAGAAGCTCCTGCTCTAATGTCAGAAAACAAAACAAAAAAAAATGCAAAATGTCATTGTTGGTATTAGTTCAACTTTGTGTTTTGTTTTGTTTTAAGATATTTATTTATTTAGGCTGCACCAGGTCTTAGTTGCTGCACTCAGACTCTTAGTTGTGGCATGAGAACTCCTTAGTAATGACACGCGTGCGGGATCTAGTTCCCTGACCAGGGATCGAACCTGGGCTCCATGCATTGGGAGCACAGAGTTTTACCCACTGAACCACCAGGAAAGTCCCTGTGTTTTGTTTTAATAAGTGATCTTTGAAGAAAAAAAGACTAAAATTTTAACACAGATTGTTCCAGAGTTTGTGGGATTATAAGTGACTTGTCTTTTCTTTGTTTTATTTCTACATGATTTTCAAATTCTCCATAATGAGCAAAATGATGTCATCATCAGGAAAAAACAACATCACTTTTTTTTTTTTTTTTTTTCTTTTTGCGGTACGCGGGCCTCTCACTGTTGTGGCCTCTCCCGTTGTGGAGCACAGGCTCCGGACACGCAGGCTCAGCGGCCATGGTTCACAGGCCCAACCGCTCCGTGGCATGTGGGATCTTCCCGGACCAGGACACGAACCCGTGTCCCCTGCATCAGCAGGCGGACTCTCAACCACTGCGCCACCAAGGAAGCCCCCATCATTACTTTTGAAGCATGGGAGTGGAGTTTGTTTGTGTTGAGTGGTTTACTTGGCAGACACAGGAGAGATGAGTGAGAGGGATGTGCCCTTAAGTGATGTTTGGTCTTGATTTATTTATACTGGTTTAGGTAGAGACAGCATTCGTTTAGCAGAGATGAGAAGGGATCTAACCACTTTTAAGGGATCTTCAGTGTTGTCAGAAAAAAAAAAAAAAAGACAGAAAAGAGGAAAAAAACATAGGGAAGAGATAGGAAATGGAGAAAAAAATATATTTAGGCTCCCTTCTGAAATGGGCTTTGAACTAGCAGATGATTTTTTCTTATTTCACTTTTGTGTATTCTCTTTTAGCGAGTTAAAGAGGTGGCAGCTAGATGATAGATGTGCTGGCAATCATGCTGGAGAGAATATGCGTGTGCACGTATGTGTGACCGTGTGCTTGTGTGACGGCACCACCTTTCTGTGTCCTACATGAATTACCTTGTGTAAGCAAGGACAAATTCTCCAAGACCTTGACTACTGCCCCCTGTCCCACTAACTGCACAAAACTGAGGAAACCTCATCATCATACAGAGAAGATTGTAATAGAATAGTTTCAAATCTCTCTGCTGCCAGGTTGAGTAGCACAAAGCCAGGATGACATGTTACCATCTCAAAAATATTTGAGGAAGAAGTTATATCAGACATTCTGGGTCAGCCAGTTAATGCATCAGCAGTGTGTCCTCTCCCTGGCCCTGGTATCTAAGAGACAAAGCTCATCTTCTTGCCATCAGCTTGCAATCCCAAAACATCCCACAACTAAGTTGGAGACCATGACGTGACTTAGCAGGAAGTACAAGCTATGCAACTTGTGCCCACACAACCCTGGCCAAGCCATGCTATCTCTCAGGGCACCAGCCCCTCACCTGTATGATGAGAGCTCCATCCTGGGCATTTCCACAATGCCTGTAAGCACTGACAAGCTAGGGTTCTTTCTCAAATTTATGTATAAGAGAGAGACAGAGTGTGTGTGTGTGTGTGTGTGTGTGTGTGTGTGTGTGTGTGTGTGTGTGTTTGATGTGCTTATTTGCCCAAATGGAAGACAATCAATAGCGTGGGTGACAGTTTCAATGATATTTAATGCTAAGAGGGAAATGGAAGGAAATATCACTTGTTGAGTGACTCCTGAGATTTTGGGACTATTCTAGGTATTGTTGTCATGTTATCTCATTGAGTTCTTACAATGACCCCCATTAGTCTACGTTGTTATTGCACATTTTGCAGTTTGGAGAACTGAAGCTCAGATGTAAAGTGACTTACTCCAGATCATCCAACCGCAGGTGAGAAGCAGCACCCGGGATCACTCCAAGGCTGTGGACTGATAATTCAGTGAAGTTGAGGGACCTTCCCCTTCAAGAGGGGCCTTTGCTGTGGTGGGCTGGTTAGGTGCCCCCTGGCCTGGTTGCTGTGGTCATACTAGGCCGAGCTGCCACCACTCCAACCACCAGGCTTGTCACCAAAGCTCCTGACGATGTCCATCATGGGGCACTGGCTGCCCATGGGGCCTTGAGGTTGAAGGAAGACAGATTACAGCCCATGGGCTCCCTGGAAGGTCGCCTTGTTTTGCTTATGAAATGTGTGTCCAGAGACTGGGCTGAAGGGTAGTTACCTGAAAGGCACACTCAGGACTATGTTAACCACAGCCGTCACCATGCCCGGCTGTGTGCCAGAACTAACACACCACCTCGCTGCTCAGGGTAAGGGCTCCCCCAGGGTGGGTGCACTTCCCACCTCCCACCCCCAAGGCACTGGGGAAGACTTTGAGGTTAAGCCAAGCTTTAAATTAGTGCACTAAATGCCATCTCTAAGACCATCTTCTGGTTAGGAGCAGAGTACAAGCAAGGACCCGAAAGACCAGAGTTCCATTCCTCATTCTGTCCACCAGGCCACAGCACCTCTTGAAGTTACCTTTATTCGGGAGAAAGAAAATTCCAAAAGTTTGGCATATGCTGAACCATTTAGGGAGACTAAGTTATACTGAAAAGAGTAAACAAGTAGGAAATGACTGGTTGTTCTGTTGCTATTTAGCTGTGAGGCTTTGGGCAAGCCACCAATACTCTCCAAGCCTGAGTTCCCACCTGTATAAAATAAAGGGATTAGGAAAGGTGATGTCTTAGCCCTCGCCCCCGCTGCTTGGCCCCAGACCATCAGCTCTAAGAGGGCACATCTTAATTCTAGAGCCTGGATCTTGTTGAGTGGCTCTGCGTTCACCTTTCTTGCCTTTTCCGAGTTTCCTCCCTGCTGGCATCATCAAGTGCTGGCCTCCTCCTGTCGATGTGTGTGGCTCGGTGATGGCAACAGAGCCTGGGAGCAGAGCAGGCTGCCAGTCGCCACCTTCCAAGAGGCCCCGTCTTGCCCGACTCCTGCCTGGGCTGCCCGCTGACCTCGCCCCACAGCTGCTGCCATCGTGCAGTCCTCCTGGCAACCCTCACAAGGCTCGCAGGTGTGGCCTGCCACCAGCTCTCCCCCACTGGTCTCTCAGACGCCTCCTGAGGCGTCAGATGGCCCTGATGCCTTTGCCATTGGGAATACTGGCACCAGCTCTTCAGAGCGCATTGTGCTGTTGTGCTCTGGAGCCTTCAAAGGTGCCTCATGCAGGATGAGTCTCACAGGGTGGATAATCTCACCCCATTTCACAGATGGGGAATTGTGGCCTAGAGACTGCCTTGTCTTCCAAGAGGGAACAGAGCAACATATCAGCCAGGGCAGAAATAAAGCTTCGGCACTCTCCCAGAGCAATATAAGCTTTCGTAATCGGTCATGCGTCTTTTACCTTTTGAAACTTTGTTGGATTTATATATAGCCTCCATCTTGTCCCTCTGAACTCGGCAGGGCTCACCATCAGTCACTGGGCTGAACACCTGGAACTCTGTGGGGATTATCATTAGAAGGATGCGAGGCCAGGTGTGGTTTTGGACCAGAGGCCTATTGGAAGAGGGAGGATTTCTCACTTTCCAAGTTTGCTCTGCTCAAGTTAAAACAATTAACCTCCTTTCTCCTTCAAACAACTGTTCTCTGCAGCTCTCTATGAGCAAGATCCAAGCCAAAGACACAGTGTCAAAAGTGGACTCTCTAGGACCTTTGAAACCTTCAGATGAAAAGGCGGATTAGACGGGCCTGAGGGCTTCTTCCTGCCATTGCTGCCCTCTTTTCTCCACTAATTTCGCCACTTCCCTCTGGATCTTTTTTTTGGGTTTTTTTGCAGTACGCGGGCCTCTCACTGTTGTGGCCTCTCCCGTTGCGGAGCACAGGCTCCGGACGCGCAGGCTCAGCGGCCATGGCTCACGGGCCCAGCCGCTCCGCGGCACATGGGATCTTCCCGGACCGGGGCGCGAACCCGCGTCCCCTGCATCGGCAGGCGTACTCTCAACCACTGTGCCACCAGGGAAGCCCCCTCTGGATCTTAAACCTCCTGAGAGCAGGGATTTTCTCTACTGCTGGGGTCATGAAGAGATTGTAGCCAAAGGGAGTTTGGGCACAGTTAACCCCCATATTGGGACCCACACTCACCTCTCAAGAGTTTGCCAGGCCTGCCCGCAGGGAGGGAAGGACAGATGGCAAGGTTATTCCCACCCACTTGGGGTCTTAGCTCTCTTAACTGATGTAGCTGTCAGCACGTTATTCTCCTTCTTGGTCTGCAACATCTCCCAGGACACACACACACACACAGACACACACAGACACACACACACACACACTCAAAAACTCTTGGTAATATTAATATTTTCAGGAAATCAGGAAATTTCTTACATTACACTTATATCGTATTACATAACTAGCATGAATTGAATGCTTATTCCATTCTGGGCACTGTGCTAGGTGATTTTCATGCCCTAATGACTTCATTTAATCCTCACAATAATCCTATGAAGAGGTATGTGGGATGAATCTAAGGCTTGTGAACTGAAGTGAATAACCCGTGTCACCCAGCCAGTGAGGGGTGAAGCCAGGACTTGAACCCCAGTCTCACCTGAAAGGTGACTTTGCCAGCCATCATCTGAGATCCTCTCCATGATGTGGAGCAGTCAATTGCAGGAATCAAGGCGTTGCTGGTCCAGAGAGGTAGTCCTGGCCAGCCCTTGGCACTTACATACCCAAGAGAGAAACTCACCCTCACCCATTTCACAAAGGTTGGCCTTTTCCTGAGCTTACAGGGAGGGATGGTGATGGCCCACCACCCTCTGGAAACACTGCCCAGTGCAAGGCTTTCAGAAAATGGGAAATAATTCATCACAGAAAATTAACTGATCATCTTGCAGAAAAGATCTAACTTAGTCGTTTCAAACTTGGCAACACATAAGATGACTGGGGAGACTTTTTAAAACTTGCAGACCAGTCTATACCCCATACCAATTAAATCAGCTTTAAATTGGAACCAACCAGAATTTTTAATAATTTTTTTTCAAACAAGTACAAATTCACAAAAAAGTTGGAAGTTGCTATGGACTGAATGTGTCCCCCAAAATTCATCTGTTGAAACCCTAACCCACAATGTGATGGTATCAGGAGGAGGGGCCTTTGGAGTAATTAGGTCATGAGGGTGGAGCTTCAGGAATGGGATTAGTGCCCTTATAAGAAAAGGCGCATGGACTTGCTTCCTCTCTCTGTTCTCTGCCACGTGAGGATACAGCCACCTGCAAAACAGAAAGCAGGCCTTCACGAAGAACCCAACCATGCTGGCACCCTGACCTTGGACTTCCAGCCTCCAGAACTGTGAGAAATAGATTTCTGTTGTTTAAGCTGCCCAGTCTGTGGTATCTTGTTATAGCAGCCCAAACTGCCTAAGGTACAAACACAGTACAAAAAAACTCTTTACTGGGCTTCCCTGGTGGCACAGTGGTTGAGAGTCTGCCTGCCGATGCAGGGGACACGGGTTTGTGCCCCAGTCCGGGAAGATCCCACATGCCGCGGAGCGGCTAGGCCTGTGAGCCATGGCCACTGAGCCTGCGTGTCCGGAGCCTGTGCTCCGCAACTGGAGAGGCCACAGCAGTGAGAGGCCCGCGTACCGCAAAAAACCACAAAAAAACAAAAAACTCTTTCCTGAACCAACTGAGAGTAATTTGCCAACCTAGTGTGCCACCTTCCCCAAACATTTTAGTGTCTATTTCCCCCAAACAAAGACATTCTCTTATATAACCTCAATAAAAAACTGCAAATCAGGAAATTAACGTTGTTATATCTCTACTAACTAATCCTCAGATTTCAAGTTTCACTAATTGTCCTAATAACACTCTTTACGGATAAGGGTCCAATTCAGAATCATGAGCTGCAGTTATCGGTCAGGTGACTTTAGTCTCCCTCAGTCTGGAAAGTTCCTCAGCCTTTCCTTGACTTTCAGACCTTGACAATTTTGAAGATTATTTTGTAGAATGTCCCTCAATTTGGGTTTGTTCAACATTTCCTTATGAGGGGATTTAGTTTATTCATCTTTGACAAGAATATCACAGAAATGATGCTATGTTCCCATTGCATCCTGTTAGGTGGCCCACTATGTTTATTTGTTGTGTTACTGATGGCATCCACTTTGATCACTTAATTAAGATAGTGTCTGCCAGGCTTCCCTACTGTAAAAGTACTCTTTTTCCTTTAGTAAATTAATTAGTATTTTGTGATGAGAGACAAGAGGTGAGTTGTATATTGGGAGACTGACCAGCTAACACTTACTTTTACAACTCCCCAGATGATCTCAGAGTGCAAGCAAGTTTGAGAATCAGTGGCCTAATTCCTTCCTGTGAATAAAGCAAAGATATGGGGTCTTTGTTTGTTTTTTTAATATTTATTTATTTAATTTATTTTTTTGACTGTGTTGGGTCTTAGTTGCGGCACGCAGAAGCCTTCGTTACAATGCGCGGGCTTCTCTGTAGTTGTGGCATGTGGGTTTTCTTTCTTTAGTTGTGGCGCACAGGCTCCAGGGCACATGGGCTCTGTAGTTTGCAGCACGTAGGCTCTCTTGTGGAGGCCTCCGAGCTCAATAATTGTGGCATGCGGGCTTAGTTGCCCCGCGGCATGTGGGATCTTAGTTCCCCAACCAGGGATCGAACCCATGTCCCCTGCATTGGAAGGCAGGTTCTTCACCACTGGACCACCAGGGAAGTCCCAACATGGGGTCTTTGTGGCATGAGTTAATGATAACAAGAGCTAACATGTATTAGCTAAAACTTATTGAGGTCTATGTTCCATCCACTTTGCTAGTTACTTTATATGCACCATCACCATCGTTATAGAAGTTTACAGTTATTATTTATTCATTTAATAAATTCTCATTGAGCACTAACTGTGGGCCAAACACTCTTCTAGGTGCTGGAGATACAGCTGTGCACAAGAGACACAAAATCCCTTTTCTGATGGAGCCTAAACTCTGCTGGAATGCCGTGTACCAAACACTGTGCTAATTACTTTATATTCACAGTAATTATGACAATAGAATAACTTGCCTCTATTGAGCACTATGGGCCAGACCCTTAGATCAGCCTCACAACAACACTGTGAAGCAGGCACTTTTATCATGCACTTATGAACTTAAGTCAGGGAAAGAAAGACTATAAGGTACATAGAATAGAAATGCAGTTAGCACAGCACTTGATACATTAATTATGTTCCCTTCAGTCCTAGCGAAGATGATTATGAACATTAGGATTTGGGGAGAATCATACTGAGTTAACAAAATGCCATTTATGTGCATCAAGTTGGCAAAAATTAGAGAGTTGGACAATATCAAATGCTGGCAAGGGTGTGGGGAAACGTGACCTTTGAGCATTGTTGGTTCAAAGGTCGCTGGCGAGCCATTTTGAAGGATGCTTTCTGTGTGTATCCCTAGAACCCAGGAAAGCCAGCCTTGAGTTTATACACTGGAGAAATCATCACAAGTTCACAAAGAAATATGTATAAAGAGGTTCATATAGAGTTGGATGTGTCACAGAGTTAGAAACAACCTAGGGCCCCTTCCCAGGGAAATGAACAAGCAACATATGTTGTATGTATTTGGTGAAATACTTTGCAGTAGACAGAAGAAATTACCCAGACTACACAAAACATGTATAAATCTCAAAATCATAATGTTAAGCCCAAAATGTAAGAAACAGAATATTTATAAGAGTTTTAAAACAGCACACAAAACAACACTGTATATTATCAAGGATGTCTCCATACGCGGGTGTGGTGGAAGGGGGAGTGGAAGGAGTTGCAGTAAATATATGTCTAGGAATGCAGAGAGGGGCAGGAAAGGAGGAGGGTAATGGGATTGCAGCTGGGGGACTAAGGGAGAAAATAATAACTAATTAAAAATAGAAGAGTCTTGTAAGGACAATTCCTTCCATTCTATAAATTCATGAATGTGATCAGTTTGATTCCATGCCTGATTTGATTCTGCCTGGAAGCAGAATAAAAGAGGGGCAGTGTAAGAAGGTCTTTCAAAAAAACATCATATGAGCACTCCAGAAAGAGCTCCCTTACACCCAACCCTCTTGAAACCAATCCTCATGGAGGAAGCAGGCAGGGTCTCTGAAACAGACTGACATCCTTCTGCATCAAACTGACCTAATGGAAACAGGCCCGTGTCAATGTTCACCCTGAACCACCCAGCACCTCCTGGACTTCGATACCTGTTTTCCACAATGCCCTTCTCCAGTGACAAAGGGCCATGGAAAGAGAAGTGAGTTGCCCAGATCAGGAAACTTAAGCTTGGGTCTTGGCTCTGCAACTTACTGGCTGCGTGAGCTTGATCAGGATGGTTACCTTCTTCAAATATTTCCTCGTCTCTCAAAATGGGAATCACACCAGCTACCTGAAAGGGCTGTCTGGAGAAATAAACAAGATTCTGCATGAAGGCGCATGGCTGTGGCCTCCCTCCCTCCCTCTAGAGAACCTCAGTGGGACCTGAAGTCTCTTGTCCATAATTCTAAACATGCGACAAACGACGGGCACTGCCTGATCATGGTTGGCAAGCGACTGGACTGCTCTCCCTCCGTCTCCCAGCTCTGGGCCCCACGGAGGACAGAGAACAGCCATCCACACAGGGCGCAGTGGTGTCCTGACCTGCCTGGACCTGAGGTAGGTGTGGGCAGCACGCTCCCGGAGGAGGACTGTGCAGGGTGGCAGCTCCCTGGTGGCCTACTCGGCTCCATGCCCAGTGTTTTCCGAGCTGTCCCAAGTGACTGGGCATTTTCTCTCCTGCATTTCCCTTGCAGTAAATGGCACTGGTTTTTATCCAGTCATCAAAGCCCTGTTCTGGAAGACCTCTTGGGCTCTTCCTCCTCCCTTACCCCAAGTCTATTCACCAGCTCAGTCCTGTCCATTCTTCCACCAGGTGCCTCTCACAGCCGCCCGGCCCCATCCCTGGGTACATGTGAACTGCCCAGGCTCTCAGCATCTTTTCACCTGGAAGCCTGCAGTAATGTCCTGTTTTAGCTCCCTGCTTCCCACCCACCCCCCATCCTCCAGGCCACCGCCAGAGGGAACCTTCAGACATGCAGTCTAATGTCTTCTCTCCTACTCCAAATTCTTAAAGGTTGCTCTAGACAAGCTCAGTTCATGTCACTGCCTTCGCTCTCCCCCTGCCCCAGTCTCACTGGATTTCTTCTCCTGGGAACTCGCCAAGCCCCTCAGCTCCCCAGGGCCTCTGCTCTCCCATCCATCAGGGGCATGCTCTCCTGCTCACCTTTGGGTGGCTGGTCCTCTCTGGCTTTTGGAGCTCAGCTCTGCTCTGCAGACTGGACTTTCCTGACCACCCCCTCTAAGCCCTCCTTGCCACCCACACTGATTCCCATGGATGCCCCTGCTCATGGCCTTCAGAGCACTTATCACAACCCTAGTTTGCTTGCTGGTTTCTTTAGCTTCTTATTTAAGGACGTTCTTCCTCCAGAACCTAGCAGTGTGCCTGAGACATAATAAATCCCTGTGCTGGGTTGTACAGGGTCTCCTCAAAATTCATGTCCACCCAGGACCTCAGAATGTGATCTTATCTGGAAATAGTCTTTGCAGATGTAATTATGATAAGAATTGAGATGAAATCATACTGGATTGGGGTAGGTCCTAAATCCAGTGAGTCTCCTTATAAGGGACAGAAAATGACACACAGAGGCACAAAGGCTATGTGAAGATGGAGGTTGGCGTTGTGCTGTCACACACCAAAAATAACTGGGGCCCTCAGAAGCTGGAAGAGGCAGGAAGGATCCTTCCCTATAGCCTTCGGAGGGAGCGTGGCCTTGATGACAACTTGATTTCAAACTCTGGCCTCTAGAACCATAGAAAATAAATTTCTGTTGTTGTAAACCACCAAACTTGTGGTAATTTGTTACAGCAGCCCTAGGAAACTAATACAGTCCTCAATAAATATTTGCAGAATGGAGAGGTAAAGACCTACAAGATATATCAATACATCTATACCCCTAAGCCCAGCAGACAATATCATCGGAACTTCTGGCCTTCCACCTCGCCCCTGCCCCCTCCATCTCTTCTCCCAGGTGGAACTGCTTGTGGCCTCATATAATTGACATATAACATATGATTTGACACCTGTGAAACCCTGGGTAATGGTTAGTCAAATCCAGTTTCACCTGCCTTCACTAATCAAAGTCGTTTTAAGACTTGCACGTCCTCCAAGCAACACGTAGCCCAAACAATAAGATGTTTGCCCGTGTTGTTTTCTAGGAGCTTGGAGTCAGCAGTGTCTAGTTGGTTGGAGCTGAGCTGGATGAGACTGCGTAGAACCATCAACGCTTCAACTGGGCATGTGTGAGTGTCCACTTGGTGCCCCTGTGAATGTGCAGAGGCCTGTATGTAGTCTAGTTACACCGCACAGAATGATTACCGCACCTTTATCCAATCACCTTTCCCTCGCTTCCAATGCCTCAGGCCGCCCTGCTTCTCTATTTCTTGTCCCATAAATACTCCGAGCCCCTTGCCTCTGGGGAGGTGAATTTGAGATGTGTTCTCCCGTCTCCTCACATGGCTGCCTCGCGAATAAACCCTCTCTTTGCTGCAAACCTCGGTGTCTGTGTTTTGGCTTGCTGTGCACTGGGCAAAACGAACCTGGTTTGGTAACACTTGTCTATATCTGAGCTGAGATTTTTAACCCACACTGGGTCTGGTGAGTCTTTGTATTAGTTTTCCAATGACTGTAACAAATTATCATAAATTTAGCAGCTTTAAACTACACCTATCTGTTATCTTATAGTTCTGTTGTTTAGAAGTCCAACTCAGGTCTCAATGGATGGGAATCAATCATTGGCTGGGCTAATCCTTCCTGAGTCTCTAGGAGAGAATCCATTTCCTTGCCTTTTCCTGTATCTCTTGCCTCATGACCCCTCTTCATCTTCACAGCCAGCAGTGTCCGGCTGAGTCCTCCCCACATTGTATCCCTCTGACACCAACACTCCTGCCTCCCTCTTCTACTTCCAAGGACCCACCCAGATAATCCAGAATAATCTCCCTAGTTTAAAGTCAGCTGATTAATAACCTTAATCACATCTGCCACCTTAATTCCCCTCTGCCATGTAAGGTAACATATTCACAGGTTGCAGGGACTCGGGGTTGGACGTCCTCAGGAAGCCGTTCATTATTCTGCCTACCACATCCGGGAAACCAGATAAAATGGGAATGTCAACTATAACCACCAGGCAACTTTGCTTATGTTAAAATTGTCACCTGATCGGTAAATTTCATATGGACTGGGAGGAGCTATGAACTGATTATAAACACCTGAGTTGGATGTCATATTTTAGGCAAGGGGATAATCCCTTTCCTTGCCTTTCCCAGTTTCTAGAAGTCGCCCACACGTCTTCACGGTGAGCAGTGTTGCATCTCTGACTCAGCTTCTGTCGTCACAGGTCTGTCTGACCACAGCTGGGAAGGGGCCACTATCCTGCCTACGAAAGCCTTCCAATACCTCATGATGCCTCTGCAGTCCAGATGTGGAGGTGCCCGACCACGGCTCGTGCACACTGTTGGCCTCTGAGAAGACTTTAAGGTTATGTTCCCCTCCCTGCACTGGGTGTCAGTCTGGGCTCCTGGGCAACCATGGCCTCTGACCATCCTCCATGCCTGAAATTACCTGTAGAGGAGGTAGCTCCCTGGGACGCCAGGTTTACATGCTGGTGCTCAGTGGAAGGAGAGTCTCTCACAACTCCAATGGTAGCAATATCCACAAGCCTCCCTCTGACCTTTCATCCAGATTCCCAGATTACAGAGCTGTGTTCCAAGGCAAGGGGAGCTGCCCTAAACTCTGCACAGAGCTTCGGTGGTCTCCTACCTTCTCCCTAACACACCGTTCCTGCCCCACCTATCGGAGCTGCCTGGGCTGTAAGGGCATCACTTGTGTCATGAATCTGTTCTCTTGACAAGTTGTTTGGTGTCTGACCCTTTGTTCCCTGGTCCTAAACACCCACTCACCATTGGCCTCCTGTTTCTGTCACTGTTTGTAGGTAACTAACACATCCCTAGGCCTCACGCCCCTCCTTTCCTTATATCCATAGCTCTTCCCAGCCATAGCAGCCCTGAATAGCACCCCGACCCCAGGACTCTGGAATCCCAGGAATCTCTCCACGCACCAACGCATACAACCACTTCTTCAACAAATATTTCTGAGTACGAAATCACAACCAGACACTGCACAGGAGAACAGAGTGGGCACAAATCCAACATGGAGCTTACAGTCTGGTGGGGGGAAGGTTGTTAAACTAACATGAGAAACATAGACTCACAAATGGTGAGGAGCTGTATGAAGCCAGCAAAGGATGCTATAATAAAAAGGAAGAGTGGGGTTTAACTTAGACAGTGGGTAAAGGAGAAAAAGCTGGCATTTCCGAGGAAAAGACATTGACACTGAGACAGCAGATTGTGTATAAATTGGTGGGAAAAGAGAGAGAAAAGCAAGTGCAAAGGGCCAGATCCCACAGGATACTTCAACCAGGTTAAGTGTCTTGGATTTCATCGTAAGTACAGGAAAGCCACTGTGGGGTTATTAAGCCAAGGAGAGGAAGAAGCATTATCTGATTTATATTTTACAAAGATCACTAGAGCTGCTGATTGGAGAGCAGGTTACTGGGGGCAGTAGTGAAACCAGGGGTCCCTTCTGTAACCCCAGAATAATGGGAGGTGACTTCATGGCTGCATTTATGAGTTTTGTGCATTCTTCCATCTTCATCTTGCTTTGTGATAGTGTTGAAAAGCACTAAGTTTCTTCCCAGGTTAAAAAAAAAGCAGGGACAGAAGGAAGTATTAACCCACTTCCCATTAATGGTCTAAATCAGCTGCTGAAACACCTCTGGTTACAATAAAGATCCCAACCTAGATGGGAACAGCTGCAACCATCTTTTCTGACCCAGTGAATGGCAATTTCAGTGGGTTGGTGCCAACCCATGTAACTGGCAAGAACCCATTTGGGGTCTTCTGAATGGACAACAGGCCAAAGGGGCAAACAAAGGCTCTAGAGGAGCACAGCTGTGAGTTTGCTCAACCAGTGAATTTATTTGGATGGCTTCACAACTAAATCTGTATTTTACGTAACGGGGGAGCCTCTTAAACTCCATGAAATCATTTTCAGGATTTAGAAGCACCTTTCTGACCTTTTTTCAGGACTTAACTGTGACCTTCTGGTCACAGAGACACTGAACTGGAAGGTCTTCAGCCTGGGCCCTGGTGTGATCTTCCTCATCTAGACTCACACACGCCCAGCTCCCAGAGCGCAACAGTCATCCTCGCTGCAAAACAGGGTCCCAACCGGAGGTACGAGCTGCCTTCTCACCTGTAAGTCAGGACACAGACACGGCACTGTTGGAGACTGGCTTTGCCAGTTAGAAGCTCTGGTTGGCTCTCCTGTCCCACCCATGAGCACCATGGAGCCCAGCAGGGTCTTAATGATCATCTACTGGTTATTAATCATGGCTGCATATTAGAACTTTAAAATTATCCATACTACATTCTGGAAAAGGCAAGACTATGGACACAGTAAAAAGATCAGTGTTGCCAGGAGTTCAAGGGGAGGTAAGGATGAATAGGTGGAGCACAGAGGATTTTTAGGGTGAAACTACTTTGTATGATGCTATGATGATGGATACCCATCATTACACATTTGTCCAAACACCTAGAATGTACAACACCAAGAGTGAACAATAACGGAAACCATGGACTCTGGATGATTATGATGTTTTTTGCCTCTGTAGGTCCATTAGTTGCAGCAAATGCATCACCTGCTGGGGAGTGTTAATGGCGGGGGAGGCTATGCACGTGTGCAGGCAGGATACGGGAAATCTCTGTATGTTCATCTCAATTTTGCTGTGAACCTAAAACTTCCCGCCAAAATAAAGTCTATTTTTTAAAAAGTAGTTTAAAAACTATCCATGCTTAGTATATGGTATATTAGGCCATAAAAAGGAATGAAGTATTGACACATGCTACAACATGGAGGAACCTTGAAAACATTATGCGAAGGGAAAGAAGCCAATCTCAAAGGACCGTGTATTATAGGATTCCATTTATGAAATGTCCAGAATAGGTAAATCTTTAGAGACAGAAAGTAGATTACTAGTTGCCTAGGGCTTAGTGGAGGGGGAAACAAGGACTGCTAATAGGCACATGGGTTTCTTTTTGGGGTGAAAAAAATGTAAAATTAGATAGAGGTGATGATTATACAGTGCTGTACGGATCCTCAAACCCACTGTATTGTACACATTCAAAGGGTGGATTTTTTTTGGCATATGAACTGTATCTCCATAAAGCTGTTTAAATGCATCCATGCCTGCACCCTGCCCTCAGAATGTCTTGGGGGGTGAAGCCCCCCAAGCAGTGGATTTTTAAAACTCCCTAGATGATTCTAATGTATAGTAAAGGCTGAGAACCACTGGTCTAGCCTAATCCTCTAGTCAGCAGCTGAGGACACTGGGGTCAGAATGTTGTAGTGACTCTCCCTGGCACTTAGCAGAGTCAGGATTAGGACCCAGGCTCCTGAACCAGCTCTCCTCTGTGCTCAGTCTCTCGGCTGAATACAAAACTCAGACGAGGGTCTGCCTGACCCTCCAGATTCGATGCTCCCTGGCCTCCCCGACTCCCACAGTGGCTCTTAAATCTGTCTCTTTCCAAAGTATCCAAACTGCCTCATTTGTCAATATTTCTCTTCTAACCAACTGCTACCTCCTTAGTTCTTCAACTGATTTCGAGTCGTTTCTCTAGCAGCCCTTTAGACTTCACAGCTGCCACATCTCCCTATTCTGAAGGCCAACTCGCCCGCTCACCATTGTCCTGTTTCCTTCCAGTTAATTTCTTACCTGTTATGAATTTGTGTGTACATTTAACAGACGAAGTCATTTCTGTCTTCAGTTAAAAGGTTCTATCCATTCAATCTTTACAGTCAGAGAGGAGAAGTTATTCATCACAAGGAACCTGGACCCTTTTGGCAATCAAGTGTAATTAGTTGTTCATAATTCCCATTTTGAGCTAGATGGCTGTTTAAACTTTGAGGGATCTTCACTGCAAGTTAATATCCAGGATAAGAATATAAAAAGCTTGTATCTGATGTTATTTTTAGGAATGTCTACTGTTAGGAAATGAGAAATATGTTGCAGGCAAGGCTTTATCAGACAGCTTAAAAGGGAAAATAAAAAGCCAAAAGCAAGCATTTTCAAAAAGAGGGTTTTAAGAAGTTTTTTTTTTTTTTTTAATGTACATTTTTGTGTATAATTTGGTCAATGAAACATATGGACTTTTGTGTTTTCTGAGCACTAAGACACTCGTAATACTTTCTCATCTGGAGAAAGTAAAGGGAAAGGTTATCTTCATTTACACGTGTATCCTTCCTCCCCTTTTACACTTTAGATTTTAAGGGTCAAGGGTCTTCTCATTCATCTCTGTATCTGTCCCTCCTCACATCCGCCACTGGAATTGGGCACAGAATTGGGCTCAACAAATATGTTTTGAACAATCCCAGAGCAGTGACCCTCAAATGGAGGAGACAAGAAGGTAGGCGATGGGCTTAGAAATAGCACAATCAATATATTTCTTATCGTTATGTTACAAACTACCTCCACTCAACAAATGTGTACTGAGTTCCTACTCTGTACCAGGCACTGTTGTAGGATAAAGCTGGACAAACCTGGGGCTTCCCTGGTGGCGCAGTGGTTGAGAGTCCGCCTGCCGAGGCAGGGGACGCGGGTTCGTGCCCCGGTCCGGGAGGATCCCACATGCCGCGGAGCGGCTGGGCCCGTGAGCCATGGCCGCTGAGCCTGCGCGTCCGGAGCCTGTGCTCCGCAACGGGAGAGGCCGCGTCAGTGAGAGGACCGCGTACAGCAAAAAGAACAAAAACAAAACAAAACAAAACAAAAAAGCTGGACAAAACTGACAAATCTCTGGGGACAATTCCATTCCACTGAAAGTAAAGCTCCCCATGTAAGCTGGTGGGGACATGAGGAATAAATGCTGGGGAGAGTCAGAGAGGTAAAAATACAGTTACTTGCACCATTCTGCCCACTCCTCCACAGTAACTTCATGGTTCCCTTTTCCTCTGGAAACCGATGAGACCAAACACAAATGTGAAGGAAAAAAATCCCAGCATCTGAACAGTCACGTGAAGTTCACATCACACGTCCACATAATTTACATCACTTAATCTCACAACACTGTGGAATAGATGGCATTAGCCCCCTTCCATAGGTAAAGGAGGCAAGACTCAGGGAGGACATGCAGTGTGCCCACAATCACACAGCAGATAAGAAACAGAGCTGGGGCTCAATTCCCCAGGTCACCAGCATCCCGGTCTTGTGTCTCCACATTTTATCACAGTCTCTCAAGGAAGCAAGGAAGCCTAGGGGAGCTGGAGGGGTGGGGAGAGGTAGCATATCTTGGCTTCGAACACTGGAACATTGCTCTCAGAAGTGGGAGTGACAGCAAATATGGCCGCAAAAGCAGGCCGGGGCCTAGCCACACAGACCTTGAAGGATGGCTTTGCACCCATCCGGTGGAGAGTGTGCACTTAGGCCAGTTGCCCCAACATAATTATTAGTAGTACCCTTTCACTATCAGAGGTGCCAGTGTGCTATCATTTCTTCCCCTACCAGCACTGGAAAACCCAGAGGCAGCCGAGCGAGCGAAGGAGCTGGAGCAAGAGGAAAGATCGGAGGTTCCCAACGGCTGCTGGTCAGACCTCAGCGTTGAATCAGCTGGAAGACAAAGCTCTGACTTTACATTCAAAACTGAGACTAGGGACTTCCAGTGGCACCGTGGTTAAGAATCTGCCTGCCAATGCAGGGGACATGGGTTCGAGCCCTGGTCCAGGAGGATCCCACATGCCGCGGAGCAACTAAGCCCGTGTGCCACAACTACTGAGCCTGCACTCTAGAGCCTGTGAGCCACAACTATGGAGCCTGTGTGCCACAACTACTGAAGCCCACGCGCCTGGAGCCCATGCTCCACAACAGGAGAGGCCACTGCAATGAGAAGCCAGCACACCACAAGGAAGAGTAGCCTCCGCTCGCCACAACTACAGAAAGCCTGTGTGCAGCAACGAAGACCCAACACAACCAAAAATAAATAAATAAATAAAATTGATTCTTTAAAACAAAAACAAAAAACTGAGAGTATTCCAATTCCTGAAAGCTTGGGACTTTTGTGACTAAAGAAGTTATAGGCCCCGCCCAAGAGATTGTCCAGGAGCTGGAAAAGGATATCTGATCAAATGTATTCGAGTAGAGTGATAGGAAAAAAAAAAGTTTCTTCTCGTCATAAAACAGCAAGAATCTAGGAAAGGGTGGTTTATAATAAGGAGGTTTTTGAGTTACTTTAGTAATAAAACCTCCCAGGACGATAAAGTATACGGCCACTGTTATGGTCTGAATGTTTGTGTCCCCCCAGAATGTGCATGTTGAAATCCTAACCCCCAGTGTGATAGTATTAGGAGATGGGGCCTTTGGGAGGTAATTAGGTCATGAGGGTGGAGCCCTTATGAGTGGGATTTGTGTCCTTGCAGAAGAGGCCCCTGAGAGCCCCTTACCCCTTCTACCACGCGAGGACACAGTGAGAAGGCATCCACCATGAACCGGGAAGTGGGGTCTCACCAGACTCAACCACGCTGGTGCTTTAATCTTGGACTTCCAGCTCCAGAGCTGTGAGAAATAAGTTTCTGTTGTTTATAAGCCACCCAGTCTGTGCTATTTTGCTGTAGCAGCTAGAACACACTAAGACGGCCACTCTGTCTCTCAGCGTGGAGGTCTAATAAGGTGCTGGCAACTGACCTAACCCTATTTCACTGGCTCTTGCCCTGACTCCCTTAATTAGAGGCTATCTGACTTTGCAAAATCCTCTCAAGTGTTTGTGGGGTCTTTGGGGCTTGCTTTACATGTTCGCAGGGTCCCCTCGTGCTCTTTGGTCCTGGCCCTTTACTATTTGCTGCCCACGAAGGCCGGTGAGGGCTGCTACTAGGCGCTGTTGCAGCTGTTGTGGCATGCCTGGAGGTGTACACCCCCTCCTCACTCTGCGTCGCATTTCCTTACCCGCCTAGTGAGTCCTGAGTCCTGGTGAAAGCAGGGCCCGCCTCTCCTGCCTGCAGGGCCCCTCTGCAAAGACACAAAGAGGTGGTCATCAGGGATTCCTCCCCATGCTCATTGTTTCTGTGGCTTCAGCTTTTCTCCCCAGACTTAAACAGCCTCCTCCTCTCTACTCCAACCTTTTCTATCATCCTGCTTGCTCAGACAAGACTGAATCTCAGCTTGATCTCAAGCCCAGACCACTGACAGTTTGGCTTTATTCGCAGACAGCAGGAAACCTGTGATGGGCTTTGAGCAGAGAAGAAACCTCATCACTGGGAAGATTCTTCTTGGCAGTAGTTCCTCAAATGAACTGGGTGTGGGGGAGAAACTATTCTCGCTTCTATCCCCGGGCAGAATCGGTTCAGGAGGACGGCACTCTGGTGCCACCTGGCGGCATCCAGCCTCAATTACAGAAGCAGTTTACTGAGAGCTGAGCTCGGAAGCCACATCTGCACATCAGAAAGTCACAGAGGGACGTTTTAGTGCTGCTGGGAAATCGGCCTGTTTGTTTGGACTAGGCCAAAAAGAACAAAGCCTCAAGGAGGTGGCTATGCTAGAGACTCTAGGAGTGGCCTAGGGCTCCACGCCTTCCCGCAGTGGAGGCTGATTTATAAGGAGATTCTTGCATTACTTTAGTACTGAAACTTCCCAGCCTGGGCTGGAGAGTCACCCCCAACCCCTTACAACAGATCTGCAAATCAGCATCTTTGCCGAAATAAAGGGTGGTCATTGCTCAGAGGAAGGAAAAGAACTCGTTCTTGTTTCAAGCGACACCTTCCAGGTCCCTGGTCTCACTTCCTTTAGAAGTCCTCCCCATCACTGGAAAGAGAAAGTGTCTCTTGGACAAAGAGAGTCGAGAGGCTGCTGCAGGGAGGGTGGCGGCCAGAGCTGGCCCTGTGAACCTGCACAGGTTTTCCCAGTAACTTTTTCCCCCTAATGACCCTGTGATTTATAACACAACCCAGGAAGTAAGTAACGAATAGAGAATACTAGGAATTGTATTGAAGCTGTTTTGGGAATTAAGACTAGACTTACATCTTTGAATACTAGATTCTTTCTGCCAGCATCCACTGAATTACATACCTCAGTATATAATTCTTGTAATATCGTGTCATTTGTTTCTCTTCTTTCAAAACAATTTCTATTCCTTATCGACTTTCTCCAGGTTACTGAGTCATGGCAGTTTATTATGGCTAAGATTTCTCTTGCCATTAGCTCTATCTCCTTCCTAATATCTAATGTTTTCTTAAGAAAGTGTTTCACTGTAGACAAGCAAGGTCATTTCTCTGAGTCTTTGCCAAGACTGCCCTGGACTTCTGCTTCTGGACGAATGGGAACTTACAAGCAGCCCAAGACCAGCCATCTTGATTTGTACAAACAGAAAGAGAAAGCTAGTTTACGCACTTAATACTCAAACAGCATTACGAGATTTATATTGTCATGTGTATTATAAACGTGAGGAAACAGATGCTCAGAGAATACTTTGCCCAAGGACACAAAGCTAGAATGTGGACAGAGTAGAATTTTAAATTCTAGGGTTGCCTGACTTCAGATCCACCGACAACACAAGAATATAGGCAGAGGAAGCCCCAAAGTGCTAAGGGCGGCAGTGTGAGTCCTGCGGTCAGAAGGAAAATGGGTTGGGTCTCAGGGCCTGTGGGGAGGGGCTGTGTTGAGGGGACCCCAATGTTGGTGGTCCAAGAGGAGAGGTGTTGGGGAAAAGGAAAGGCTGGGCCCAGGAAGCGCAGCAGTCAGATTTGGGGTGGCCCCAGGGCAGGTGGTGAGGAGGAGACCCTGGGAAAGAATGTCGCCCCCAGGACTTTCTGAAAAGCCTTATCTCTGCCGCTGTCGTTCTTCCTGCCTCTTTCTTCTCTTTTTTCTTCTTTCTCTTCTCACGCCAGCCCACTTTCTCTTTCTACTTGGCTTTGCCTAATTGTGAGGATCATGGTGGAGCCGGGGGAAATTCAGGCCTCTCTTCTTCTGACTGACTATACCATAATGCCTTTCACTTCCTCCTTTCATTAAGGGCAAAATATGTGCTATAAAATCAAAGTTCACATTCTGCCACTGGCTTCCAGGAGAGTTATCTTTTCCAAGTTTTTCTTTTAAACTGCTTTCAAGCTTTCTCTTCCCTCCTTTCCTGTCTCAGAGACCTGTGTCTAAGGGCTGAGCTGTACGGGGGTGGTGCTGGGAGGGGTCCCCATGGAGGCAGTGATGAGCTTGGAATGGGTTACACCGAGCAAATCAGTAACTTGAGCAAGTGAGTAAGTGTAGAGAAGACAATGGGAGCCAGGCTGGAGAGATGACAGGAAGTGAAAAGGGAAAGTTGAAAAGGAACCTGAGGTATTGGATTGTAACTGGAAGTATAGTATAAATTCATTGTTTTTAAATATACATACAAACATAAAATATAAATCTATATACATAGATATAGATGACATATAGAGATAGAGATGCGCACAGATATAGTTATATATGTGGGAGGGGGATTATATATGTACACAAACAAATTCTAGCTCTATCAGCTGAGAGGCGACAGAAATAATAATATCTCAGTAGCGATGAGCACATGGAACATCTAACACTGGTTTCTAAATACGATTCTTTACTAAAAGAACCAGGAATGGCTGATTCCAAAGATAGAACAGAAACAAGGTGAGTCTGCAATATCTTCTTATGCCAGAAAGTAAGGAGATGCTTGAAGAATGACTAGGACATATTTAAAGGACACAGGAGCCAGCTGAAGGAGATGCCACTGGCTACCCACTGGCTAAATCTCCACATTTGCTGTGGAAACCACCTCCACATCAAAATGATATGATAATATCTTATTTTCAATTATTAAATAAAATAGGAATCTATATTGAAAATAAATGAATAAATAAGTTAATGGAATATGTGTGTGAAAGCTCTTTCTTATAGTAGACTGCCAAGTGATAAATGTTGAAAAAATGTTGGAAAGAGGAAACCGTCATATGACACCATCATGCTGATGATTTATTCAGGAAGAGGGTCAACAATGAATGCTAAAGCTGATGAGTGGAGGTTGAGAAGGTCCAGGATGTTGGTATCATCTCAGAAAATCTCCCCACAAAATGCTTACCATTACAGAAGAGAAAAGTAGTAACATGACGGGGGAGAAATCTGGACGATGCCAATATGACCAAGCATTCAACATCAATGTCACCATTGGTGGGACAGGGCGACATCGTGTGCTGTAATATGAAAAGCCCAGCATCCTGTCTGTGGTGTTGCTACCAAGAATGCATGGCGAAGTCTGACCAAAAGGAAAGGTCAAATAGAAACAGGTCTAAGGTCATCTTACAGAATAAAAGGCCTATACTCTTTAAAACGGAAGGACATTAATGACAGAAAGACTCTGAGAAATTATTCCATGTTGAAGGAGATTGAAGTGATGTAACAAGTAAAGGTATTGTGTGTGCCAGGATTGACTGGATCCTGGACCAGAAAGGGAAGAGAGCTAGCTGAGCTGGCAAAATTTGAAGGAGGTCTGTGGACTGGGTGCTAGTGTTGCGCCATTGTTGGTTCCTCATTTGGAGGGTTTGCGTTGGCTTCCTAGGGCTGCCATCACAAATTACCACAAGTGAGTGGCTTAAAATGACAGAAGTCTATTCTCTGGAGCCTAGAAGTTCAAAATCAAGGTGTCAGTCAGTTAGGGTGGGTTCTTTCTGGAAACTGAGGGAGTAACTGTCCCATGCGTTTCTCCTAGCTTCTGATGGGTGCCGGCAATCCCTGACATTTCCTGGTTTGGGGCAGCATCACTTCAGTCTCTGCTTCCATCTTCATATGGCCTTCTCCTCTGTATGTCTCTGGGTCCCTCTTTGTCCTCTCCTCTTGTTATAAGGGCATCAGTCCACTGGATTTAGGGTCCACCATAAACCCAGGTGATCTCATCTTGAGATCCTTAATTACATCCACAAAGACCCTATTTCGAAGTAAGACTACATTCTGAGGTGTCAGTTGGCCATACATTTTGAGGGAGTGCTATTCAACCCACAAGAGGGTTGTATCCAGAAACACACACTGGAGTATTTAGGGGTGACAGGGCGTTGTGATTGCAACTTGCTCTTAAATGGTTCTGATAATGATAAGAGGGGACTCAAGAATTCTTTGTGTACTATTCTCACAACTTTCTACACACTTGAAATTATTTCAAAGTAAATCACTTCAATTTCTTTAAACCTGCTTTTGAAATTATTTGAAGGTTTTCATGGGGGAAATATTCAGGAGAGAATAAGACAAGATGTTTGAACTGCCACAGTTTCTGCCACCATTTGTCATCTTGTTTGAGGGTCACAAGGACTGGGGACTACCCTCCTTGACTGGGTAGGAAGGAGCATGAGAACCCGCCCTCCTCTCAATGCCTTGTGTTTTCACATGTTCAGCATTCTTCGAGGGTTTTAAATATTGTTTTTGGGTGGATGAGATCAATTTCCAGAGGGAACTGAGTTGGAATTTGGCCATAACTTTGAGAGGCTTTGTTCAAGCTAAATGTAGGAGTGAGAGTAGGGGCTCATCTGGTTGACAAGGCCCAGTGCTGTGCCCCCAGGGCCGGGCACCCAGGCATCATTTGAAGGATCACCCGTTGCCATATACACTGCATGCCTTCAATTTTTGTTTTTAATTTAACTTTAGACTCATGTTTAGCCTTTTCACTCCTACTCTGTCTTTCCTGACTTTCTTTTCTTTTTTGTTCCTATCAAAGAAAGAGAAATGCCGTTCCTTTCTGCCCATTATACGTGTTTCCACTCTCAGGCTAAAATCTATCTCCGCAGGTTTTCAATCTTTTAATCTCGCTGATAAAAGGGTTTCACCTTCTATTTTTCTGCTTTACATCTCAGGCATTTTACCCTTTATTGTTTTCATTACCTTTCAGATTTAGTGGGTTGTTTATTATATTTTATAAATTGTACTGTTTTCGTTTTATTTTTCTTATATTTACTTTTTTACCTTTAATCTTTTGAGCTTCCATTGTCCCTTTATTAGCCCTTCCTAATTGTCCTTCTTTGCCTTTCCTTCCTCCTCTCATACAGTGACTGGCTTTGACAATGATTGTTAAGAGGATGGTCCCTAGGGTGTGAGGCATTTAGAGCCATGACACTGGAGGTTATCTTCTCCAGCCGTCTCTCCAGCCTCCAGTCAGGTTCCCACCGTAGCCCTCCCAGAATCTTTGATCTGCCTTCAGAAACTTCATCCATTCCAGGGCTCTAATTCTCTTGGAAATCTTGGTGTTAATATCTCACATAATCCAGTCCTCTGGGTTTGAAAATCAGTGATCTTCAATATCTAGTCAAAGTTTGTTGAGTGAAACGTGCTGGTGACCTGTGACACGTCACAAACCAGAAAGATGTGGTCAAAGAGGTCACCGCAGCCTGACCTGGACATGGTTGACCCATTTGGCCCTGAGCCTTGGATGGGAATTCTGCAGAGGCACAGTATTCAGGCCCCTGGCAAGACTTGTTTCCCTATGTGTTTCCAACATGCTTATTTCCAAGTTGTGCCACCTCCCTTCCAGGCTGGCCATGAAAGGTTGCTGGATGTGTGGTCCTTCAGGCTCCCTTCCCTCCTTAGGACAGTCCTGGAAAAACTGGCCAACATGGAGATTATTCTGAAAGAATTTTATTTTATTTATTTATTTTTTTTGAGGTATGCGGGCCTCTCACTGTTGTGGCCTCTCCCATTGCGGAGCACAGGCTCCGGACGCGCAGGCCCAGTGGCCATGGCTCACGGGCCCAGCCGCTCCGAGGCACGTGGGATCTTCCCGGACCGTGGCACGAACCCATGTTCTCTGCATCGGCAGGCAGACTCTCAACCACTGCGCCACCAGGGAAGCCCTGAATGAATTTTTTCAATAACCACATAGTTCTCTCCAAGGTGAACTTCTATTGTTAGGATCCATTCCATATGTCCCAGATGCACTTGGAAGATCATAACAAGAGACAAATGGGAGTCTCATTTTTCTCTCCAGATCATGAGGCATCTTTCATTCCCTACCCCTAAGTCTCTGTCTCTGACTTTCGCTATTTCCTCAAGGATGGAATATTGGTTTTGCTTTACTATTTGGCTAATCCAGGGAAGAAGGGGAGAGTTTCAAAGACTTGATCTCTTCTTTCTTAACTACAGTAGCTATTATCCCAGAAGCCAAGGAACCAACGTGGGGGTGAAGCCAGCACCAAGTATGTTCATCACGACTGTATATTCAGGTTCAGGAGAAAGGACCACCAGATGGTTCAGTGAGTCCAGTGGACTCACGGTAAGCCAGACCCAGGCCAGAATTCCATTTTTTACCTGGCCCCAATATGCCTCCACTCAAACAGGGATGCCATGATCATGCTTCTTGACTCTGAGGGTGATCAATGTCATTATCCAAGAAAATAACTACAAAAATCATTGAAGAAAGACTGGAACAAACATTACTACATACAATTGTGATGTTGCAGGGTTTTTCCTTGACAGAACCCAGCTGTTCTTCAATCAATGGGTCTGAAAACTAACTCAGGTCCAGAAAATGGGCAAGAGATTGTGACTTTTAATTATGGCAGCTGCCCCTGTCCGTCCTTTTTTTTTTTTTTTTTTTAAAGAAGATGTTGGGGGTAGGAGTTTATTAATTAATTTATTTATTTTTACTGTGTTGGGTCTTCGTTTCTGTGCAAGGGCTTTCTCTAGTTGTGGCGAGCGGGGACCACTCTTCATCGCGGTGCGTGGGCCTCCCACTATCACGGCTTCTCTTGTTGCGGAGCACAGGCTCCAGACGTGCAGGCTCAGTAGTTGTGGCTCACGGGCCTAGTTGCTCCGTGGCATGTGGGATCCTCCCAGACCAGGGCTCGAACCCGTTTCCTCTGCATTAGCAGGCAGATTCTCAACCACAGCGTCACCGGGGAAGCCCCCATCCTTTATTACTTTTTTAGTTGTAAATAATGCCCGTGTTTGGTGCCCATCTATAGTGTCTTAGGAACACATGTTCTGTTTACCATCTCCATAACTCTAAGTAGGCTTGGTCCCTTAGCTGACCAACTGACCTGGCCACTCACCGTGCCACCTTCCTTTTGACAGTTAGGTGTAACCGCTTGGTCTCTATTATTTCAGGATCTTATCTTTCTCATTGAAACCGCAATCTCAGGGACTGTGGTTCTCTTATGGCCAGGGCTGATCACCTAACATCAGCCCTGGCCTTTTGAGTACAGCCACCACTGAACTTTTCAACAATGTTGGTGTCCCTCTCCTCAGCTCATTCCTTATCACTTCAGTAAGTGGAGTGTCCTCCAGACACCCACCTCCTACCTCCTATAGCATGTAGTCACTGGGGTGGGTTTTCCAGCCTTACACTGTATAGATATACTATGACCCACTTCTCTGACCCTTCTGGTCTTTTCTTCCACTTCTTGCTTCAATAGTTCTGGCACATATACTTGACTTAACATGGGCCATTGTTTTCTCCAGTCTTCTGGGAGCTATATTTGCTCCGTCTCCTGGGATCCTGGACAGAATGTTAAATCTTATATCCCAGAAGAATGCTCCCAAATCTATAAAATTTCCCTTGTCCAACTTTATTTTCCACCCCTATATTAAAAATATACCGAGAATTTGTTTAAACAGGTATGGTAAGACAACAGACATGAAAATGGTTGTTATGAAGGAAGACGTTTATACTCACAGATATCCAGACACAGGAGACACATCTCCCATGCAGGGAAACGTGGGGAAGGAGGAAGGATAGTCATGAATCAAAAGAATGAGGGGGAGAGCACGGCCTACAGCCTTTTGGGGGTTTTCTTGGAAAGGAATAAGTGAGGCAGGGACTCTGAATAGGTTTAGGATTGGATAGTGTGAATAATTTCCCCAGGCTCTAGACTCTAAGAGTGGTCCACAGTTGTCTTGTACCTGGCCGTGGGGTGACTTACAGCAGGGGAAATATTGGCTTGGTGTGTGAGAGTCTGTTTAAGGAGACAGTTGAGGGATATGGGCTTGGGATGTGTTGGTGTGCATATGAAAAGCCCACTTGCAGGGGAGTCATGTGCTCTCTCTGGGAAGTAGCTAGCCGTGGGAGTAGCACTCTCTTCAGGATCAAGGCCCCAAATGCCAGAGGATCAAGAATACAGAAAATAAGAACATACAGTCAATACAGCCCTCACTCTCCCACCCTATCCCCCACTCTCTGACTCAGCACTCTCAGAACCCAGCCTCCCTGTACACTGGGGGCCCCCTCCAATGGATGTCGGCCGGGCCCTGCAGCTCCTTCAGTGTATAGTTCCTTTTCTCCCCTAGCAGGTCCAGCACTTTCCCAGCTGGGGAATGGTGTCTCTTCATGCTAGTTATTGGCCTAATGTTCAAGAGGGCAGGTGAGGGCAGACCCTGATGAAGGCGCCTGCTGTCATGCAAGGGAATAGCCTCTACAGTGTCTTCAAACATGTGGGTAGAGGTTAGTCCTTCATATGGAGGAGGGAGCCAATTCTGGGGTCTCAGAGCATTCAGGGAATCAGGATTTTCCAGTGCATCCCCCTGCTGTCTCTACTTCATATTTTCAGATCCCATTCTTTACTAATGAGAGTCCTGACCTGGACAGAGCAAACCTACCTAGGCTGAGTGTTCACCCCTCTGCTACTCTTACAATTAAATCCTGGGCTGATCCTCAGTTTTTTCTGCCTTTTGGCTCCAGGAGCTAGAGATTCCTTTACATGCTGCCAAGAAGGCCTCTCACTTTTATACCTACCTTGTAATCTGTACAATCACTGTCAGCCTTTCATTCGCCAAAGCATCAATTGCCCCCCTGCAAGTCATCCAAATCCACTGTTGTTCTAATTCCTTCCTTCCCCGCCCCCACACTATGTTTCTCAAATGTCTAATATTTTTCACCTACTAGTGTATCTCCTTCCACTGGTATGCCATCCAACTTCACTACCAGCCAAAGTTTTAACAATTGCACTGCTACCTTTTACCAGGGCTAAGCTGTGTCCCAACTGCCAGCAGTTATGAAGTCAACTTTGCCAGCTGGACAGCAGGTGGTTCAGCTGCAGAATCCCATCTTAGCATCTGCTTCTTGCACTATTGTTGGTAGCAACAGTTACAGGTTGATTCCCTGGGAAACAAACTGTGAGATGGAGATCAGCACGCAGGAAACTTATTAGAGAATGTTCTTGGGATTAACATCCCTGGAGAAAGAGAGGGAAATGATTGAAAGGAGAAGTTGGACCGTGCTGTGGTCTCAACAAAACCTCAGCTGACCCCATGGGGAGCTTTAATACTGGGATGTCCCTTCAGAGTTGTCATGATTTGGGGCAAGGCAACTGAGCCTTTATACCCCCACAAAGGACAGTCATTGGATACAGGGTGTCCCAGGAAGAGGACATGACCTTGGGCAAGATGGCCCTTCACAGCCAAGGGTAATTTCTGGAGAAGGCTGACAGCTGAGGGCTCTCAGCCAGCAGCACTCCCAGAGTCCTTCAGATCTGCAGGGGTATGGGGAAGGAGACTGGAACATCCTGTATCTTGTAATGTGGACATGATTTATCTTAATGTGCTCATTCCCCCCATCAAGGTGCATGCTGTCTTCTTGGACATATGGTCTCTCTTTTATGATTATTTAACCTTTATTTACATTTCCTTCTCCATGATAGAATTAGTTAACTTTGGGACCTTAAATACCTGGATTTGTGATGGGTCTAAAAGGCAAGGAATAGGAATGGGAGCATCATTTTTCCATGGGTAATGTTTCTAGAGACAGATGCGCTAACCTATAGGGAATATTTCTTACACTTATTCAAAGAGCAGGATCTGGAAGCTCAGAGTACAGAAGGCTGATAATTTTGCTTTGAAGTACTTGAGAGAGATTGTTGGACAACCCTACCCACCAGGATCCTGTTATCTGCTGTGAGAACAAAGTGACACTACATTAACATCTCACCTGTGTAGATATGCTAATCACTTAATAAGTTATTTGCCATTTGAGGTTCTGAAAGTGGGCAAAAAGTGAATGAAACCACCCTTCCACCATTCTGGTTCATTTTTTAAAAAGAGTTTTGTGGGGAGAAGTAGTTCCTTCTTGACACAGAGAACATTTATTAGAAAACATTTCTCAATGCAAGAGGATCATTGGCTAGGCTCTGAAGATATTTTTCACCAGAAGTCTTGCCACAAAGGAATTTGGCCTAAGTTTCCATAGCCACTGATCAGTGTCAAGGTTGCTCAGTTTCTCTGGAACTAGGCCATCTCAGGTGTGAATAAAAAGGAGCTGTTTCAAATTCAGACTAAACTCATGGACTGAGGGGCCAGCAGGGGGTCTCTGTGACTCCCAAGACTGAAATGATGCATGTATGGTAACCATAGTACATTCATTCCAGGGAATTCCAGTGCATGTCGTTCGGGTCACGTACCAGAGCTGCTCTGAGGCAGTGGGTAGGAGAGCCCAAAGAGGAGGCCTGAGTTGGTGGGGTTCTTTTTTTTATCATTTTGCTTTTATGTCAGAAGAAAAATAAATCCATTTTTCAATTAAGTTTTATTATCCATATCAACAGAGTAACAATAATAAAATATGTTTGGGTTTATCTTGTTGCACCCCAACCCCCAGGCACACGCACACACACACACACACACACACACACACACACACACACCAGCATTCTTAACAGTAAAAGGTCATTGGTTTTTGGAGAAGGGAAGCCCAGGTTGTGAGTTGGATATGGGCCCCATTTGCACATTATTATGCCTTGGAAGCACAGAGATAGTTGTTTTTAGTGTGGCAAGATTAAGCAAATGAAAATGCAGATGCCCAGTTAAATTTGAATTTCAGATAAATGACAAATAATTTTTAGTACAAGTATATCCCAAATATTGCATGGTACCCTATAAATTATGTCCCAAATAGTGCATGGCATCTTGTATTACATCTGGCAACCTTATTGTATTTTCAAGTGAAAACTGTTGGGTTATGCTAGGAGATTTGCAAGGTGAGTAGGACCAACAATGTGGTTGCCCATGACAATAAGAAGGGCAATGAGCCCAAAAAACCATGAAAGGATAAGTGACAAATAGGAAACTAAAACTGAATTAGACAGCCAAACAAGATTGGACTGCCCAACTAAATAAAAATAAATTTTTAATGGAGCTTACATGCCAAAATAGACCCATAGATTTTGCTTGGCAGGCAATTGAGACAAAGTGCAAATAACTGCTACAATGAACACGTTCTGGCTTGCAGTCCAAGAGGAGTAGGTGTGTGGCATGATGGCGGTTGCCATGTTTATTTCCAATGAGAAATGAATGTTAATGTTGACCTATGGTTTTAGAATTTTAAAAGGTAGGTCAAGCCTCCATTGTGATTAACTTACTCTCCGTGGGAGGTCTGGAAAAAAAATCCATTAGCCATGGTCAAACCAGAGCAACAAAGCAACCCAGTGATTCTTTGGGGGTCCTTGTACACAGCAGATCAGTGCCAAGGGGCAAGTGCCCATAGGTCTCTCAGGGCAACAAATTCTGTCTCTGCTTGCCCATTCAGGTAATTAAGGGGCCTTGTCCATAAAGCCATAAGAACTAAAACTGTGTACAACAGTTACAGGATTGAGAAATGGAAGAAATAGTATTGAAAGTCTTTCTCACTTCCTGTGATATAATCATATGATAAAAGTAAAGCATAAAGTGTTCAATCAATGATAGTGGGACAATTGGCTCGTCGTTTGAAAGAAAATAATTAAAATAGATTCCCTTGAGGATGATTAACATAATCATCTTTTACTTGGTCACCTAAACTCAGAGCAGTTATCTTCTTCTTCAAAAAAGTATGCTCCAAACTGGCATTGGGTCCTGGAAGTGATTTCTAGAGGGTCCACTTTCCCCAACATTTCTTCCTAACTAGATACCGGGCCACTTCTAGGCTTGATGCTTCATGAGTAGGGCAGTGACTCTGTGAAGTGGACAGATGAGGAGGAGAACATAAAAGAAGCGTGTAGAAATGACAGCCCTGAAGAAAACAATCATGAAATTCAATCTACAAACCTTCAAACACTTAAACTTGACTTCCTAAGCCAGTACGTATATAACCATTGCATATTCAAATATAACAAGTGTTTCCCTGATTTCTAAATCCCTCAAAGGCTCAATGGTGTCCCCAGCTCTGACAAGTTTCTAATGAGAAAATGATATATGAAAGTGCTATTAAAAAATAAAAGATATCTTACACCTCAGCTTTTATTGTTTGCAAATCTCTACCCCACTATCACATTTAATCGCAGACATTCAATACATAAAAGAGTATGGAAACTGATTCAGCAGTTAAGCTCTGTGACCTTGACAGGTCACTGCTGTTTCCTTGGCTTCTGTCTCTCTTAACACACAAGTGATGCACCAGGGGCTCTCTGAGGTTGCTTCTAACATGTGATTCCGTGATTCTATGATCACTAAAAGTGCATTGTCTGATGGTCTAGTGGACATTTAGACAAGGCTGCTCAATCTCTTTATTTAAAACACTGTCATTATCATTAACATCCTTGGGTAATGTTCTTGGGTCTAGGAAAATCAAAAACAAAAACCTTAACAGGAATAACTTTGATCTTTCTTCACTGGATTTTCTCTGTCCCTGGTTGGACTTTTTGGGTTTTGGAAGGAATTCAAAAAAACAGAGGTAGTATTTGTACAAAACCACAGCTTTTATATCAATAATCAGAAAAAAAACAGTCTTTCACTCTATTCTCTTCCTTTTTCCTCTTGCACTAAAGGAAAACTGTTGAACTAGTTTTCCCGGCTTTGGAATAATTAGTAAATTTTTTATTGTTTCTTAAGGAGATATTCAAAGAGTGGTGCCAGGACAGACTGGGAAAGACAGTACAAGACCAATTTGAGCGTAAAGAATATCCAGTGTACCAACTCTGCTACAAACAGAATAGCCATTTTACAAGTGAACCATACAAAGATCATGAATCAGAGATGACATACAACTACAGAAGTACATTTAGTTTATTCAAACATTTCCCTGGTGACTTAAAAAACAAGGTTTGTTTTCTGGTTGGAGAACATAGCACAGCTATGACTCAATCCTGACTCAAAGCTCCCTGACCAGTCGACTTTCAGGAGACAGAAAACAATTCAGTCTGGTTAACGAGGAGTCACATCGAACCGGATTCCAGAAACCTGATAAAGCAGCTTCCCCGCCCCACAGAAAATGTCACTTTCCTCCACCATTTCTTTTTTTCTTTTTCTTTTCGTTAAATAAATCCATTTTGGAGGAATTTGGGGAAAGTTTCAAAGTTGAGCAAAGTATGCTCTCTGTGCCTCAATTTCCAAATCTGTAAAAATAAATATTCTAATATATGTGAAGTACTGAGAATAGTGCCTGGAATAAAACAACTGTTCAACCAATGTTTGCCACAGTTATTAAGTATTCTTATTATTTTATTGAAAGTTTTGCCTCAGTCTCTCTGGTCTCACTTCCCTCTGCCTTCCACTCTACACGTCATACACGTTGGCCACCCTAAATGACCTGCATCCTAGCTGTTATAGGTTAAATTGTCTGTCTCAATAGAGTATATTATATTTCTTGCCATATACATTATACGGGCTGTAAGTGACAACCCTATTTTCAAGGACATATATTTTTTTAAACTAACCTTCTGAATTATTTACAAGGTAATCAGTACATGAAGGAAAAGTAAACATATCAGTAAACTTAGCCAAGCAAGCAACAAATATAATGTAATATACATACTATGTAAAATTATATATTATACATTTACATAATATATGAGTCAATTCCTCCGCAGGAAGCCACAGTGCATTTGAATGGCATGTGTTTGCTGTGATGCTTTGTGCAGCCACACTTGGCCAGAAGAAGCAGGATCTTCTCTATTGTTTTCTTGTCTTCCAAGTAAGAAGCAGACTTGTGGGTTTCACTTTGTATTATAGTAAGATTCCCTTCCTTTTTTCTAGGGGTATTTTTCATCTAGTTTGTGTTTCAGTATTTCTTGGACACACAAAGGGGAATACAGAGGAGATACAGTGAGATTATATAAACTCACTTTCATCATGAAGTCAGCCCTATCAATTTATGTCTTAAAGGTGACCATTTCCTTTTCTCAGTATCCAAGAGTCACCACTGATCATTCTAGACTTACGGGTACTCCTCTTACCTTGCTGATCAACAATCCAGTGTAATAAGCATTTGTTGGGGTTACTTTGGAGACAGAGTGGGGAAACATGTTTGACTCATGAGCAAGTACAATAATCTCCTTTTGGGAAGAGTAGAGGTGGAAACTGGAGGTCTGCTGTTTCCCAGATCTGGACAAATGGCACCACCCCTCAGACCAGAAACTTCAGTGAATGTTACCCTTGATTCCTTTCTCACTCTTGTGACTATCCAATCTGTCCCAGAGTTGTGTGGATTCTACTTCTGGGTATACCTCCAGCCTGTCTCCCTTCCTGTCTTTATTATCACTTCCCTAGCTCACAACACCTTCAATTCTCACTTATATAACAAAACCATTTACGCAAGGGTCTCCTTGCTGCCAGTTGTCTACAAACCACTTTCCACACAAGAAAATACAAGTTTAATCACGCTGATCAAGTGCTTAGATGTGCCAGGGACTGTGGAAACCACATCACTCATTTAACCCTCAGTGAAGTAGATACTGTTATTATTTCCTTTTTACAGGTGAGAAAACTACTAAGAACTTAAGGAACTTTCCAAAGTTTCACAGCTGGTGACAAAACCAGGGTTCAAGTCCAGTCTGGCTCCCAGACTCAATTAAGCACTGCATATACCACCACTTGAATAACTCTCCTTCCAAATAAAATCCTATCATCTTGGTAATGTGGCAGACAAAGGCCCTCAAAGGCCTGCCCCCTGGCTGCTGTACCCTCATTTCCCGAGTGCCCTTCTGTCTCTACTCCCCCAGACTGAATAACTTGCTGTCCCGTTCACCAGCCTCTATGCCTCTGCATCTGCTGCTCACACAGCCTGAGATATGCTTTCTTCCTCTCCTGCTGGCCTCCCTTTATCATCAGGACTGATGCGTATTGAACATTAACTTGGTGGCAGGTATATTAATTGTCCCATGTATTCATTGCAGTAACTCTAAGATGTTCTTATCTCCATTTTATAGAATTGGAAACTGAGCTCTGAGAGGGTAAACAGATTTCCCATGGCCCACAGCTAATGAGTCAAACCAGATTTACTGTGGCCAAGCTCTTGCTCAATCACTTTAAAAATGTCTTTTTTTTTTTAATTAAGGTATTACATACAAAAATGTTCATCACCCTTAAGTGTGCAGCTTGATAAGATTTGGTAATGATATGAAAGCCTGTAACTACCACCACTGTTAAGATATACAGTAGTTCTCTCACTTTAAAAGCTTCCTTGTGGTGCTTCCCTGGTGGTGCAGTGGTTGAGAGTCCGCCTGCCGATGCAGGGGACACGGGTTTGTGCCCCGGTCCGGGAAGATCCCACATGCCGCGGAGCGGCTGGGCCCGTGAGCCATGGCCGCTGAGCCTGCGCGTCCGGAGCCTGTGCTCCACAGCGGGAGAGGCCACAACAGTGAGAGGCCTGCGTACCACAAAAAAAAAAAAGCTTCCTCGTGTCATCTTTATAGTTGATCCCTTCTCCCCACCCTCAAGCAACCACTGATCTACTTTCTCTCACTATACTAAAATCATACAATATGCAGTGTTTTGTCTTCTATGTTTGACTTCTTTCACTCAGTCTAATGTCCTTGAAATTCATCCAATACTGTTCCATGTACTAATTTTTTTTTTTTTTTATTGCTGAGTGGTATTCTATAGTATGGATATACCACAATTGTTTATCCATTCACCAACTGATGGATATTTGAGTTGTTTCCAGTGTTTGGCCATTAAGAATAATGCAGCTATGAATATTCATACACACATCTTTGTATGGAATATGTTGTCATTTCTCTCGAATAAATACCTAGGAGTGGATTTACAAGGTCATATGGTAAGTCTATGCTTAATTAACAAGAGATCACCATACTATTTTCCATTTATCATCCCCACCAGAATTTTACTTCTTTTCGAATATATATACTTTTTATTTCTTTTTCTTGTCTAATTATGCTGCCAAGGACATTCAAAACAATGTTAAATAGAAGTGGTGAAAGCAGATGTCCTGGCCTTGTTCCTGATCTTAGGCAGAATGCATTGACATTTGCTGTAGGTTTTTTCATACATACTCTTAATCAGACTGAAGAAGTTTCCTTGTATTCCAGTTTCCTATTTGGTTTCTCCTGAAAGGGTGTTGAAATATGTCACATGCTTTTTCTGCCTTTATTGAAATGATCATATAGTTTTTCTCCTTTATTCTATTAGTAGTGTGAATTTCAATGATCCATTTTTAGTTGTTAAATCAATCTTGCATTCCCAGGATAAATACCACTTATCCATTTTATATATTGTTGGATTCAATTTGGTAATACTTTTGAGGATTTTCATGTCTATGTTCAGGAGGAACTGGTCTGAAGTTTTCTTGTGATCTCTTTGTCAGGGTTTGGAATCTAGGTAATGCTGGCTTCTTACAATTACTTGGAAAGTGTTCCCTCCTCTATTTTTTTAAAGAGTTTATATAGGATTGATAGTATCACTTCCTTAAGTGTTGAAAAGAATTCATCAATGAAGCAATGTAGACCTAGGGTTTTCTTTGTGAGAAGGTTTTTAATTATGAATTCAATTTCCTTAATTGATATAAGGCTGTTCAAGTTTTCTGCTCTTTTTTGGTCAGTTTTGGTAATTTGTATATACCAAGAATTTTGTGTGTTTCATCTAGGTTGTCAAATTTATTGGCATCAAATTGTTTATAATATTTTCTTATTACCTTTTTAATCTCTGGAGGATTTGTAGTGATGTCCTGTGTTTCATTCCTGACATTGAGAATTTATGTCTTTTCTCTTTTCTTACTTCATCAGTCTGGTTAGAGGTTTATCAATTTTATAAATCTTTTTAAGGAATCAGGTTTGCTTTATTGGATTTTTTTCTATTTTTCTGTTTTCTCTTTTATTGGTTTTGTTTTAATATTTATTTCTTTCCTTGCTTTGGATTAAATTTGTTATTTTTCTACCTTCTAAGTTTATAGCTCAGGTCATTGATTTGAAACCTTTCTCCTTTTCTATTATAAACATTTAAAGCTATACATTTCCCCCTAAGGACTGCTTTCATTAAATCCCACAAGTTTTAATGTGTTATATACTCATTTTCATTCAGTTTAGAACATTCTCTAATTTATCTTGTTTTTTTTTTTCTTTGAATTACTGATTATTTAGAAATGTATTGCTTAATTTTCAACTATTTGGGCTTTGTCCTAACTATTTATTTTTATTGATTTGAAATTAATTCCACTGTAGTCATATAATATACTGGGTACAATTTCAGTCTTTGGAATATTACTGAGATTTATTTTATTATCTATAGCATGTAGTATCCTGGTAAATATACCATTTGCTGTTGAATTTATATTCTACCATTTTTAAGTTTAGTGTTCCATTAAGTAACAAATAAATTATTTCTGATTTTGTTTAGTTCTTCTCTGATTAATTGCTGATATAAAGAGGTATTCAAATCTCTAACAATGATTGTGGAATTGTTTACTTACCTCTTTCATTCTGTCAATTTTTGCTTCCTGCATTTGCAGCTCTATTAGGCAGTACATACCCATTTATGTTTTTTTGTCTTTTCATGATTAGTTAACCCATTTATGATTATATAAAATACATTATACATAGATCTTATACATATGTTGTTAGATTTATACCTAAGTATTTCATGCTGGGGGATGCTAATGTAAAAGTTATTGTGTTTTCAATTTCAAATTCCACTGCATTGCTGGTATATAGGAAAGCAATTGACTTTTGTATATTATCCTATATCTTACAATCTTGCTATAACTGCTTATTAGTTCTAGGAGGTTTTTTCTTACTCAAATCTTTCAGATTTTCTACATAGACAATCATGTCATCTGCAAAGACAGTTTTATTTCTTCCTTCCCAATCAGTATACATTTTACTTCCTTTTCTCATCCTATTGCATTACCTAGGACTTCCAATACCACATTGAAAAAGATTGGTGAGAGGGGACATCTTTGCCTTGTATATGATCTTACTAAGAATGCTTCTAGTTTCTCCATTAAGTATGATGTTAGCTGCAGGATTTTTGTGGATAGTCCTGGTCAAATTGAGAAAGTGTCCCTTTATTCCTAGTTTACTGAGAGTTTTATCATGAATAGGTGTTAGATTTGTCAAATGCTTTTTCTGCATCTATAGATTTCATCATGAGAATTTCTTCTTTAAGTCTGTTGATATGATGGGTTAATTTACTTGATTTTCAAATGTTGAACCAGACTTGCATACCTGGGATAAATCCCACTTAGTCATGGTATATATATAAATTGTTGGATTCAATTTGCTAGTATTTTGTTGTGTAGTTTTGCATCTATGTTCATGAGAGATATTGGTCTATATTTTTCTTTCTTGTAATGTCTTTGTCTGGTTTTGATATCAGGGTAATGCTGACCTCATAGAATGAATTAGGAAGTATTCCCTGTGATATTTTATGGAAGATATTGTAGACAATTGGTTTAATTTGTCCCTTCAGTGTTTGGTAGAATTCACCAGTGAATCCATCTGGGCCTGGTGCTTTCTGTTTTGGAAGGTTATTAACTATTGATTCAATTTCTTTAATAGATATAAACCTATTCACATTATCTGCTATTTCTTGTGTAAGTCTGGCAGATTGTACCTTTCAAGGAATTGGTCCATTTCATCCAGGTTTTTAAATTTGTGGGCACAGAGTTGTTCATAGTATTTTTTTATTATCCTTCTAATGCTCATGGGATCTCTAGTGATGTCCCTTCTTTCATTTCCAATATTAGTAATCTGTATTCTCTCTCTTTGTTTCTTCTTTAGCTTAGCTAAAGGCTTATCAGTTTTATTGATCTTTTCAGAGAACCAGCTTTTAGATTTGCTGATTTTCTCTGTTGATTTTCTGTTTTCAATTTTATTGATTTCTTCTCAAAATTTTACTGTTTCTTTTCTTCTGCTTACTTTGGATTTAATTTGCTCTTTTTCTATGTTCCTGAGATGAAAACTTAGATTCTTGGTTTTAAATATTTCTTCTTTTCTAATATATGCATACACTGCTATAAATTTCCCTCTAAGCTCTGCTTTCATTGCATCCCACAGATTTTATTGTGTTTTCATTTTCAAAATATGTTTTAATTTCTCTTGAGGTTTCTTCTTTGACCTATGTGTTATTTAGAAATGTGCTGTACAATGTCCGTGCATTGGGGGAATTTTCCAGTTATCTTTCTGTTATTGGCTTCTAGCTTAATTCCATTGTGATCTGACAGGAGATATTATATGACTTCTATGTTTTTAACTTTGTTAAGGTGTGATTTATGGCTCAGAATGTGATCTAGTTTGGTGAATGTTTCATGTGAGCTTCAGAAGAATTTATATTCTCCTGTTGTTGGATAGAGTAGTCTGTAGATGTACATTGCATCCAGTTGAATGATGGTGTTGTTGAGGTCAACTATGTCCTTATTGATTTTCTGCCAGCTGTATCATCTGCCCATTTCTGATAGAGGGCTGTTGAGATCTCCAATTACAATATGGAGTCATCTTTTTCTCCTTGCAGTTCTATCAGTTTTTTTGCCTCATGTAGTTTGACACTCTGTTGTTAGGCACATACACATTAAGAATTGTTATGTCTTCTTGGAGAATTGACCCCTTTATCATTATGTAATGCCCCTATTTAGCCCTGATAGCTCTCATTGCTTTGAACTCGCTTTGATTGAAATTAATATAGCTATTCTCGTTTTATTTTGATTAGTGTTAACATGATATATCTTTCTCCATCCATTTACTTTTAATTTATATGAGTCTTTATATTTAAAGTGAGTTTCTTGCAGACAACATATAGCTGGGTCTTGTTTTTGATCTACTCTGACAACCTCTGTCTTTCATTTGTGGCATTCAGACCATTGACTTTCAAAGTGATTGTTGATATAGTTGGATCATTATCTAACGTGTTTGTTACTGTTTTCTATTGGTTGCCCTGGTTCTTTGTTCCTGTTTTTGTCCTCCACTCTTTTTTTCTGCTTTTTGTGGTTTTAACTGAGCATTTTATATGATTCCATTGTCTCTCTTTCTTAGCATATCAGTTATCCTTCTTGTTAAAAAAAATTTTAGTTGTTGCCCTATAGTTTGCAACATACATTTACAAATATCCCAACTCTACTTTCAAATAACACTATACAACTTCATGAGGAGTGCAAGTACCTAATAATAATAAAATAACCCTTATTCCTCTCTCCCATTCCTTGTATCACTGTTGTAATTTATTTCACTTATATATAAACACATATAAGCATATATACCTAAGTGTATATCTAAACATATATATGCGAATATAATTGAGTACATTGTTACTATTATTATTTTGAACAAACTGCTATCTTTTATAACAATAAAGAATAAAAAACGTACATATTTGTACTTTACCTTCACTTTTTCCTTCTCCAATGCTCTTCCTGTCTTTATGTGGGTCTAAGTTTCTGACCTATATCATTTTCCTCCTCTCTAAAGAACTTCCTTTAACATTTCTTGCAAGGCAAGCTTACTGGCAAAACTTCCTCAATTTTCGTTTGTCTGAAAAAAAAAAAAATCTTTATTTCTCCTTCACTTTTAAAGGATAATTCTACAGGGTACCTATTTCTAGATTAGAATTTTCTCTCAGTACTTTAAATATATCATTCCACTTTTTTCTTGCTTGCGTGGTTTTTGAGAAGTTGAGTGTAATTATCTTTGTTCCGCTATAGGTAAGGTGTTTTGTTTTTTTTACCTGTGGCATCTTTCTTTATATTTTGATTTTTTTCTTTATCTTTGATGTTCTGTAATTTGAATATGGTATGTCTAGGTGCAGTTTTTTGGCATTTATCTTGCATAGTGTTCCCTGAACTTTCTGGGTCTGCAGTTTGGTGTCTGACATTAATTTAAGGAGTTTCTCAGTCATTATTGTTTGAATATTTCTTCTATTCATCTCTTTCTTCTCCTTCTGGTGTTCTGATTACATACATGTCACCTTTTGTAGTTGCCCAACAGTTCTTGAATATTCTGTTCTGCTATTTTTAGTCTTTTTTTCTCTTTGCTTTTTAGTCTTAGAGGTTTCTATTGCATACCCTCAAGCTCAGAGATTCTTTCTTCAGCCATGTCTAGTCTACTTACAAGTCCACCACAGAAATTCTTCATTTCTGTTATAGGGCTTCTGATCTCCAGCATTTCTTTTTGGTTCTTTTATAAAATTTCCGCCTCCCTACTTACATTGCCCATCTGTTATTTACTGCTCTCAACTTTATCCATTAGAGCCCTTAACATTGTAACTATAGTTAGTAGTTTTAAATTCCTGGTCTGATCATTCTAACAACCTTGCCATGTCTGAGTCTGTTTCTGATACTAGTTCAGTTTCCTCAAACTGTGTTTATTACTTTTTAATAAGTTTTGTCATTTTTTCCTTGACATCTGGTATGATATACCAGGTAAAAGAAATTGCTGTATGTAGGCCTTTAGTAGTGTGGTGGTGAAGTGTGGGGGGAGGGGAAGTAGTCTACAGTCCTATGATTGGGTCTCAGTAGTTTCAGTAAGCCTGCACCGCAGACTATGAACTTCACCAGTGCTTCTCAGTCCCTCCCTCGTAGCGGGGACAGGATGCCTAGAGTGGGCAGGAGTTGGGTATTTTCCTTCCTCCACGTCAGTTAGGCTCTAGTAATATCGCAGCAGGTTAGGCTCTGGTAAAATATTTTCTCAAGCCTTGCTAAGAAGAACAAAATGCTCTGGTGTTTTTCAAATGTTTCCTTTTCCCAGCAACCTGCCAGATGCATGTGCGGATCTTTCTCTGATATTCATAAAACTGTGGGACCCCTTTATGACTGAGTCCCCTGGAGTTTGTATCTCTCCTACTTGTCCACACTGAGCCCTCAGTAATTTGTCAGTTACAGTTCAGGTTTTGCTACTCGGCACAGGTTCCAGTGAAGTTTGTGCGCATGAGTTTCCGCTCCAGTGAGCTGTGATTTTCCTTATTCACCTTCTGCCTCTCCAGTTTTGGAGGCAGCAGGCTGCCCTGTGACTTCACGTCTCTTATGCTTCTAAGAGGAGTTGTCGCTTTCTCAGTTTGTTCAGCTTTTCACTTGTCACAGTGGAGTGAGTGGCAGTTTCCAAGCACATTACATGTGGATCCAGAAACCCGAAGTCCTTAACTGATTATTCTTACTTTTGGTCACTCCCTGAACTCAGCTTAGGCATTCTCTTGGCAATGTTCTCTGGCCTTAATAATGCCGGGGGTGAATGTGCCCTCTGCTTGTTCTCCCAGCACCATGTGCTTTCTCTAGCCTAACAACTCATTCATTCCTCTGTCCAATAAACATATATCAAACAACCATTCTCCTAAGAACTGAAAGAGCCATTATGAATAAAAAAATCTCCTCTCTCAAAAAGCCTAGAGCCTAGTGGGGGGAAATTAGGCAATTACTATGATAATTATGGCACATGACCCAACCTTTACTGGTCATTAAAAGCTTTCCAGTGGACAGGAATATAGGAGCCCTGAGGAATATGATGAGTTAGCCAGGTGGAGAGAGCTTATTTTTTTCTATGTCTGTTAGTTAGTTAGATTCTAACTTCTGCAGCACAAGCCCACATTTCATTCATATTTGTAATCCCAATACTCAATAATTGTTTAAGGAAGCAAATAAGTGAAATTTAATAACTGGAAAATGAAGGAAAGGGCATATCAGGTTAGAGCAATAAAAGCACTGAAACAAGCTTTACAATGTGTTCAGGGAACTGCAAATAGTCTGGGATAATTAGAGCATGGTGTCTGTGAAGAGCTGGCCTTAGATGAGACTGTGGCTGGCTGATGGAGGACCGGGAATGTCAGATGAAGGAGTTTGGTCTTTATTCAGCAGACAATGAAGGACTCAAAAACGATGTTGAAGTGACAGCAGCAGGTCAATTAACAGAAGCAGCCATCTCTAAGCACCCATTGCTTCTTGTAAGGAGTGATCATGAGCAAGTAATTTTCAGAGTAGACTACTACCTAAATTCCATATCTGCAGCTAAAAAGCATTTAAAAAATAACACTCTTAGCTTCACAAATGAAGAATGGATGAACTCTGCAAATATTTAAAATCCTTGATGCCCTAGACAAGCCGCATTCTTCTGCTTGACTGATGAGGGCCACACCTATTTCCCAGGATCACCTCTCCCGGGGCACCAGCAGCAAGGCACACCCCAGCCCTGGGAGCCCCGGTAGTCAGCTGGGAGTGCCAGTCTCCAGAGGTGAAGAGAAAGCTCTGAAGCAGCGGAAGTTTCCTTGTCTATGAAACGGGTAGAGTTTCCTTGGATACTTTCTCGTTGCCAAGAGGCAAAGTGGGAGCCCAAGGAGAAAAGAGCAGGACAGGACCATACTCCTCACATGAACATGTACCCCAGCTTTCCTTGGTATTTGAGGTCCCACATCTTCAGCTGTTGAAGGTCCCCCAGTGGACCCCCTGGAATGGATTCTGCTAATGGAGTTCTACCACTGAATTAAAGTTTTCGATTACATCACTGTGAATAATTAACTTGGGGACCTTTCTTAAAGCAAAGAATAAAACACTGCAGGAAGTACAGAATGGGATTAAAGAAGAGGAGAGGTAATCTGTTGTACTTTGATGCATCTAAGTAGTTTTTTAAATCTGAGATTCATAGGGGCAAGAACAAGGATGGATGCCTGGTAGGATAAATGTAACTCCATGTTTTGTTGTTTGCTCAGGATACTGGAAGGCAGTAAAGTTCCCATTAGAAATCTGTCTTCTCTGGAAAAACTGGAAGACGGGGTACACTGGGCCCACTTTCCCACAACAGCAGCAACAGTGCAGAGCTTAGCAGCAGCTGGCCCTGCCGGGAAGGCACCCTCCACGGGCTCCTGACTGCTCCCACTCGCTTCTGCCCATCTGCCTGGCTCCTTGCTTCCAGGCTCCTGAGTCTTCCGACCGCTGTTTTGAAAATTCTTTAACTCTTCTCAAACCTTCTACTTCCTCTCCTGCTCTCTTTCCAAGTTCTTCACTCACAACAGGCAAAAGTGGTTTTCCTGTCTTGAGAATCTCATTAAATTACTTCTACAAAACACCTTAGAGAGAGCACTTAGGGGGCTCAGGGGGCTCACCAGCCTTCCCATGGGTTATGAAAAAGTAAAAGACGAGGTCAAGAGATGAGGATTTGCTCTAGATCTGCCTGAAGCCTGTTTTTGTTTTGTTTTGTTTTGTTTTTGCGGTACGCGGGCCTCTCACTGCTGCAGCCTCTCCCGTTGCGGAGCACAGGCTCCGGACGCGCAGGCTCAGCGGCCATGGCTCCCGGGCACAGCCGCTCCGCGGCATGTGGGATCTTCCCGGACCAGGGCACGAACCCGCGTCCCCTGCATCGGCAGGCATACTCTCAACCACTGCGCCACTAGGGAAGGGAAGCCCTGAAGCCTGTTTTGTAACCGCAGTACACTTGGTAACTAGAACCATGCCCAGCACACACTAGGTGCTCCAGTAAGCAGTTCTGAATGAA
>RJWK010010198.1:0-44085 GCA_004363435.1 Platanista minor | reverse complement strand
AAAGAGGAAAAAAAGGGAGGGGAGGCCTTGGCTGTGGAGGGTGGGGCCTAAGCAAGGGCGAGGTTTTGGGCAGTGGGTGGGGCCTATGCTTGGGACCCACAGGGCTGGAAAAGGCCTTGGGGTTTGGGGCTTAGGCTCTTTGGAACAGAAGGGTCCCAGGTGTGCCCCCCACCCCTGGTCTTAGAGGGCAGGGGACCTCACCTGAGAGCCCAGCAGGCTTCTTGGGCTCTTGTGGGTGGGGCAAATGCCCTTCTCTCCTTTCCTGCTCTTCCAGTCCTGGAGGCTCCCTCCCGCCTACCTCCCCTGCCTGCCTCTCCTGATCTCCCCAGCCTCAGGTGTGCTGATCCTGTCTGGTCTCCACTTCTCCTCCCCCTCAGTCCTCCCATGTCTTACCAGTTCACTTGGTGGTTCCTCTGTTTTCCTTGGCTGTCAGGGTCCCCTACCAGTGATCAGCAGGTGCCCTAGTAGTGGAGAGATGCTAACTCGGTGTCTGATTCCTTTTTATAATTCCTATTTCCTAATTGATATCTTCTACTTAATGAGATAACTGTTTTCTTGGTTTCCTTTTAGTTCTTTGTGGTTTCCTTTGCCTGGGCTTCCTCAGGGACAGTTTCTATATTCATTTCTTTTTTTTTCCTGTGAATGGTTCATACTTTCTTGTTTCTTTGCATGCCACATAATCTTTTGTTGAAAACTGGACATTTTGAATGTTATGTGTTGACTCTAGACATCAGATTCCTCCCCTTCTCAGGGTTTTTTGTTGCTGCTTGTTACTGTTAGTTTCATTGTTGCTTGTTTAGTGTCTTTTCTAAATTATTTTTGTTAGGTATATATGCTTTGTTCATGTGTGATTATTGAAGTCTGTGTTCCATTACCTTAGCAGTCAACTAGAGTTTTTCCCAGTTTCCTTGAACACCTGGAGACCAGAAAAGTATAAAATAAAGAAAAAAAAAAATACTCTACTTTTGGCTGGGTGGTTCTGTGTTTGGGTACTCCAGTGCTTAGCTGGGCTGTTTACAATCCTGCCTTAGCTTTTACCTCCTGTTTGTGTGGAGCCTAAAGGTCAGCTAGAGGTAAAAGTTTAAGGTCTTCTAGGCCTTTTTCTGTGCATGTGTTCAGCCCTGGGCATATGTGTGGCCTTCAAGATTCCTCGTTATATATGAGAGTTTACAAAGCCCATTTCTCTCCACGTATCTCCTTTCTCAATGTATTCCTTCCCAGGCTTTTAGTTTTATCTATGTGTTATTATCCTGCCCGTTTTCCCTTATCCTAGGCTGCTTGCCCTGGAAATTCTCCGAGTCAGGCAAAACAAAAACACTTTCTTCTGCCAGTTTTTGAGGAAATTGCCAGTCAGGTCATTGCATTCAGCCACAGTTCTTTGAGACTAAGGTTTGTATTGCCCCCTTGGCACTGTTATCGTGCACCAGGAGTGCAGCTGCCATCCTTACTGCCCCTGCTGAACTGGGGAGTGGGGGATGGTTGGTAGGCAGTTAGAAACACCACATCGCTCTCTTACTGCAGTGTAGCAGCTTCTTTCTTTGCCAAGCCTTCTTGGTTGTTGTAATTTTTATTAGATTCCAGAGTTCTGCAAAAGTTGATTGTGACCATTTTTTCCACCCTGTGTGTGTGTGTGTGTGTGTGTGTGTGATGTGTATGTGCAGTGGGTGAAGCCCTGGAGTTCCCTGCTGTGTCCATTTTGAAGATGTCCTTCCCCTGCTGCCCTTCTTTTTCTTCCTACTGTATCTTTTAACAACATTGAAGTTAAGTTTTTACAGTATTTTTTTCAAGAAGTACAGCATCTTTAGAAAGATTCACATATGGTTTAAAGACGAAAAGTGAACACTGTGTACCCATCACTCCATTAAAGAAATAGAACACTACTGGTATCTTAGAAGGTTCTATGTGCCCCTTCCTTTTTCTGACCTAGAAGGAATCATTATCCTGAATTTTGTGTTAGTTAGACTTGCAAATAAGTAGGAAAAATGTCATCCATAGCTAAGAGAAAAATAAGTCAATAGAAATAGACCTAGAAATGCTGAAATGATAGAATTAGTGCACCAAGACTTTAAAAACAATTATTTTAAAAAGTTTAAGGACTTAAAGGCAAGTGTGAAAATACTTAGGAGAGAAATGGATATAAGATATAAGATAGAAATAAATAAAAAACTTTTCAAGCTGAAAAATACCTGACTTGTTGCTTTTAGTTCAGCATTTTCAGTTTTTAGGAGGCAGGCTGTTTGAGTAATCTGCCATATTTCCATTTGCAAAGTTCCATCCTCCCTGCCCTCCCACTTCCTGCAAGCTTTTTTTATATAGTAATTCCCAAATTTTGCTGTTAACCAGTTTCATCACTTTTCTTATCATTGACTTTACCCAGTGTTAAGTTTAAAAAATTGGGAACAATTTCATCTTAGTTTTAACTTACCAAATGAAGAATGTTAGTAATACTGCTTTTTCAGATAATAAAAGATAGAAATGCTGGGATCCAAAAAACGGGCACATAACCAAGATGATGAATGAAGGCAGTAAGGACTGATATTGTTAAAGAAAGAGCTAAGTATATAATATAGAAGTATTTGAGAATGATTAAATACAGGTTATATTTCACAAAGTATATCTATATTTTTATACTTTTAAACTGTATTTTCATATTTAACATAGATATAATTTGATTTAGTATTTTAATTAATATGTGATAATAAACAAATAATTTATACTTCTATTGTATATATAGTTAATCTATAGTTAATCATTTTTTATTGAACTGCACATTTTTAATCATTTTGTAGGCAAGGCTGTGCTGTATCCTTCTTGTTAGGACAGTACTGACAGCATAAACCTCTTTATGCACTCAGCTATGATTAAACTTAAGGTATTAAAATGCCACCTTCCAGTTGCTAAACATACTTTAAGTCTTTCTAAGTTGCCACACTTACCAGTACTGATTTCAGGACCATTGGTCTATGTGTGGACCAGGTTAGGACAATGAATTCTTTTTCTTGGCTAAAAAGTTTAAGTTTTAATTCTTTTTTTTCTCCCAATCATTTTATGACTTATTTTTGAACAAGTTTCAATTTCTGGTTGAGAAAGTTTAGGTAAGTGTTGGCTTGGGTCACTGGCTTATCTGTGATTAGAATTCAGAATTTTTAGCCCTTAGTTCAAGTTTTACATTTAGTTGCTCTACATGAGACATTCTTCCCTGTTCATGAGGGTTATGCCTTTGGTTTTCTTTTGGTACTGAAATATATTAAGGTGTTGAGTTGGTAATGCAGGATCAAGTATTTTTCATTTGAGGGAGCTAAACACTGAGTCCACTTAATCCTTAGTATAACAATTATATTGATTCTCCACATTGTTATAAAATCCTAGGTCCATGATGACTAATTACAGAGTTGGGAGAATTTAATTTTGGCTTTGAGTAAAGTGACCAGAGAGTTCAGAGCTCTGTTTGACTCGAGAATAGTCTCTGGTGTGCCCAGTAAGGTGTCATGTATGCTGTGCACAAAAGTTTTGGTTTTTAAATAATCAAATTACCTCTACTGGGGAGCACATCACTATGGAACTTTAATTTTTCTAGGACTACAGTATATATAACTTTAGCATACATATGATTACTAGTTTTATAACATTCTAAATCCAGTGAAGTTCAATCACAGTATTATAAGGTATAAAAGATAAAGTATGATTAATTTTGATATAATGTCTACTTTTAATCAGTGACTACTTGTTTTTATGGTGGCAGTTTCATTAAGCTTTTGGTTGTTTCCTTGCAAGTGTCATTTTTAATTTAAACAGAGTTAGGAAGACTTTCTAGTATTCTAAGCTGTTTACAGAGGTAAAATATTCATTATAAAAAGTAATAATGTTTTTCAAATTTTAACAAAGTGTAAGTGCTTGTAATTTTATCTTGATTTAGAAATTTGGCAGTTTGGTATGTAATACTTTAAATTGTGTTTCTTTCTATATGCTAACATTTTTTCAGTTCTCTTGTTATTAACTACAGTATAAACTATTATTTTCCTGTTTAAAAACTTTTTTTTTTTTTTTTTTTTGCTTTACGCGGGTCTCTCACTGCCGTGGCGTCTCCCGTTGTGGAGCACAGGCTCCGGACGCGCAGGCTCAGCGGCCATGGCTCACGGACCCAGCCGCTCCGCGTCATGTGGGATCTTCCCGGACAGGGGCACGAACATCGACAGGCGGACTCTCAACCACTGCGCCACCAGGGAAGCCCTAAAAACTTTTTTTTTTTAAAGCAGTATCTCAGTATTTTGTCACAGCATTTTGGGCAAGGTATTTGGTTTGATTTCTCTTTTCAAATAATTTATGTGATTATTTCATATGTGAAGAGTTTTTCAAAAATTTTGAACAGTGTAGCAAAGTTATAAAGAACAAAACAAAACCACATATAATACTTCCTAGAGAGTAATCATTATTAGCAGGTAAATTTTCTTTACATTTTGTTCTGTGATTATATGAGAGAGAGACATACATGTATAATATATACATATTTTTAAAAAGATTTATTATTTATTTTTGGCTGTGTTGGGTCTTAGTTGTGGCACATGAGATCTTCATTGAGGCATGCAGGATCTTTTGTTGCGACGCGTGGGCTTCTCTCTAGTTGTGGCATGCAGGTTTTCTCTTCTCTAGGTGTGGTGTGCGGGCTCCAGGGCGCATGGGCTCTGTAGATGGGGCTCACGGGCTCGGTTGCCCCGCGGCATGTGGGATCTTGGTTCCCTGGCCAGGGTTTGAACCTGCCTCCCGTGCTTTGGAAGGTGGATTCTTTACCACTGGACCACCAGGGAAGTCCCCGTATTTTAAATAATACAGGTTAGTATTCTTTTTTCACTTAATGTTGAGAAAATTGTTCCATGTCATCCGATAGTTAATGGCTGTGAAACACACAAATTATTTAACTACACTTCTGTTGTTGTTTTTTAGGTTATTTCAGATATTTGCTGCTATAAATTCTGAAATATTTTGTTTATTTCCTTAGGAAACTTCCTTCCGTAGGGTTTAATTAATGAACATTATTATTTATTCCCTAAGATTCAATAAATGAATATTTTACCAGGTAGTCTTTTGGAGAGGTGGTACAGTCCCCTCAGCAAGGCATGAGAGTTTATTCCTGTGGACTTGCCTAATGTGGGGCATCACGATTTTCTTTCATCTTTACCAATTTCATAGATGAAAAATGTTATTTTTGTATAATATCTCTGATGTGTACTTCATATGTATAATACGTATGAAGTGCTGTGTAGCTGTTGGGTATCATATATATTTGTTAGCTAACTGTAAAGTAAAAAGTAGAAGTAAATAAAATTTATGTAAAAATAAGTCAGTACAGTTTGAGCCACATCAATACTGTGTTAATTTCTGAAATGTTAGAAGGCAATAAAAATTGCAAAAGACGTGCTTTTTCTAGTTTTCATTGTCATGTGTGTAAGGCTTGGTAGCATCTGCTGATGAGTCCACTTTGAGTTTTGATGTGGCGTTAACTATTTTGAGGCTCAGAAAATTGTTGGGTTACAGCTACTAAGAATCTTTTTCACCCATGGCTGAAAATCATCTGTGGAAAATATAGTTTGCTAAGAAATAGTTTGGTGGAATCAGAGTCATAGAGGCAGTGGCCAACCTAACAGAGCAAATTGCTTGAGAGACATTTATATTTGACATGTTAATTATAAATTCTTCCTGTTTGTTTGTATTAGGAATGTACTCAAAGGACTCCTAATTAGAAATTGTATTTTTTTTTTTTTTTTTTTTTTTTGATGGTACGCGGGCCTCTCACTGTTGTGGCCTTTCCCGTTGCGGAGCACAGGCTCCGGACGCGCAGGCTCAGCGGCCCAGCCGCTCCGCGGCATGTGGGCTCTTCCCGGACCGGGGCACGAACCCGTGTCCCCTGCATCGGCAGGCAGACTCTCAGCCATTGCGCCACCAGGGAAGCCCAGAAATTGTATTTTATTAACTTGATTTGTTTTGTGTATTTGAAAGCAATAAATAGCATTTCTTTTTTTCTTTAATGTTTTAAAATTATTACAATTCATAAGTTAAGGAAGACATTATTTGGGCTGATCTTCAAACTAGTCTGCCCTTTCTGAAACATGAGGCAATCTCTTATGAATTAAAGAGCATTTATGATTTTCAGTACACAAATCACATGTCTTTATCACTGCTCCTGGATCTGCTCCATTTGACCTAATTATGAAATGAAGTGGTCCTTTATCTAACCATAGTTTTATACCCATAAAAACTCTTGTAGTTGTATTTCCCTAGAAACTGCTTTATATACATAGCTGAGAACTTGAGTGTAGGCTAGAAAGTCTGTATTCTTAAAGTCTGAGCCCTGAAACTCCTGTACTTTTCTTAAAAGTATACTTCTGAAGCTTCTAGGAACATAGTCACCTGACTTTACTAAGTCACCTGACTTTACTAACAGGTTTGGTTGTAGCTCATAGCAGATTAAAGAAGGCACATTACAAATAAGTGAAGGAAGGTGCTGCTAGAGCTGAACACACCGACAACCATAAGAGAGAGAAGGAAATATAGTATTAAAACTTAGTACCCTGGAGCCATTTAGTAGAGCAGCATTTGGCCTTACATACTTCATTAGGGCTGGATGACATAATTTTTCATAGAAAAATACAGTGGTTGTTCTCAGTCATCAAAAAGGTTAAATTCACATGTCTTGTGTTTGGCTGTGCTGTCTAAGAGTTCAGGCTCTAAAATTATTATTTCTTCCTTTCTTCTCGTCTTTTCCAATATTTATATCTCATTTTTTTCCTATTGACCATTAAGTTATTTTTATAGTGACTTTTATTTAAGTATAAAGTATGTATGTCTTTTTTAACTTTTTTTTCATAAATAAAATAAAAAGATTTTATTTTCTTTAAAATTTATTTATTTGGCTGCATTGGGTCTTAGCTGCAGCACGTGGGATCTTCCTTGTGGCATGCAGGATCCTTCGTTGTTGCATGTGGGCTCTTCATTGCAGCTTGCAGGCTTCTTTCTAGTTGTGGCACGAGGGCTCCAGAGTGCACAAGTCCCATAGTTGCGGAGCACGGGCTCAGTTGCCTCGCGGCATTTGGGATCTTAGTTCCCCAACCAGGGATCGAATCCATATCCCTTGCATTGGAAGGCGGACTCTTAACCACTGAACCACCAGGGAAGTCCCTAAAGTATGTATGTCTCAATCTTAGTTTTAGGGTTTAAAAGGATAAACTTCAATTCTCTAGCAAATTCATCTACTCAAGACATAATTTCCTAATCATCAGAGTAATGAGGTGTTATTACGCTTAAAGAGATTTATATCTGTGCGCAGGTACAGTTTGGCATATATAACTGGATATACCTATTTTTAGAAGTATTTGGTTAGACAGAATTGTTGTTTGTAGAGGCATGAGTAGATTAGAAGGTGGAACAAGGGAGGGTGGGAGGGAGGACATATGGGAATGTATGTATATGTGTGGTTGATTCACTTTGTTTTAAAGCAGAAACTAACACCATTGTAAAGCAATTATACTCCAATAAAGATGTAAAAAAAAAAGGCTAATTATGAAAAAGAGTAGAAAGGTTAGGTAAGTATGAGTGATAGTTGGGAAGGAGAAAATTACTTTCAAGATCAATAGGCTAACAATTTTATTCTTGGAATATTCATTAAAAGGAAGTTTTTCATTTTATATTTTAATGTCACATTCTCCCTAGGCTTTTTTTTTTTTAACATCTTTATTGGAGTATAATTGCTTTACAATGTTGTGTTAGTTTCCCCTAGGCATTTTGTCAATATTCTAGATGTTGTCCTTTAGTTTTTAAGAGTAGAGATTTTCTATAACTGATAAAAATATTTTTGATTATTAACAGGTGGTATAAAAGGAAGAGTGGCAAGTGAAACCCAGTTATCTTTTGAGTAACAGCATTTTTCCTGTTCTAGAATTATAAAACATTGTTTTAGAGACAGACTTTTATATAGCCAAATGTACAAAATTATTCTAAAATAATTTCACTACACTGTCTCGATAATAGAATTTGGCCCAGGCTCATGGGAATCCTGTGGGTGTGTGTATGTTTGGCTTCTGAGCAAGTTACTAGAGAAGAGTTAAATACTTTACAAAACAAAGCTAAAATACGGATTTTTTTTTATGGGTGTTGTTTTGTTTGCTTCTTTGTAGTGGGCCTACCAATTGTTTCTTTTCTCATTATGCCTTTCTTGGCTTTAAAGAAGAAACGCTCTTCTTACTCAGTGCTTTTACTGTTTCCAAGTGAAATCCACATGTATGTCTCTTATTTTGGTATAAAGGTGTTTAATACAGAGTTAACAGCACATTTTCTCCGTGGGAGGCTATTTCCTCCTCTACTTCTCTCAAGCACTTTCTTTGTAGTGTTTTCACTGGGTATCAATTAACGGGCTACAGGCTATTTACCAGAGACTACTACTGCTGCAAATAGACCCAGATTTTTGTGAATTCAGTAAGGAGTCACAGGAAGGAAAGGAGAAATTTCTGGGTCTGTCTGCAATAGTAATATATATAAACTCACAAACAAGCCAGAACAAATTCAAGTTGTTTTTTTCAGGATTCTGTTTGTTTTGTGTGGAGGTGCAAGAAGAACAGGAGAAACTCGTTGGCCCTCTGTGTGGTTATGAGGAGAGGTCCCTCAACAGGTTATGGTTGTCTTTGTCTACTAATTTTCCTTACCTAGTTACCTCCTCTTCCTGCTTTGAAGCTGCTTTTTGGGGAGAAAAAGGATAAGGGGAAAGAGCACGCTGTGGGTTGCCCCACATCTCTGATCAGTGTTGTTTTTCTGTGTTCGTCATTCTTATTTTACCAATAAAGAAATTAAGGCATAGTCAGAGGTTACTATTTCCCTTAATTCTTTCTTCATTGCTTTATCATTGAACCCTGTTATGAGTCCATGTGTTTTCCCTACCCTTGAGTTTGTGAAATTATCCTAATAACTTCCTTCTTTACAGAGGCGGTGCCTTGACATAGTAGTCATTTAGTTGTTAGTGGTTTCAGCCTGATTCCCTTCATTGACAGTTTGCGATAATGGGACTGCATTGGTTTTGATCATAAAATGCACTTCTGGCTGATTTCTGAAAGCCACAAAGAGTGGGATGTGTTTCTATACCTTTGAAATTAAAACTGCAGCATGGCAGACATTAGGATGACTGTTAAATTTGGCTGCCCATTGAAATTTACCAACATTCTGAAACAACTACATGAGAGAATGGCTGACAAGAGATAAGTAGCACATATGGCTACAAGAGATAAGTAGCACATAATGAATAAATGGGCTCTTGCCATCCATATTTTGATTGTGTTATGTATGAATAATTTTTCAACCAAGGACGATGGTATTCCTTTTGTTGCATAAGTAATGTAATGAAAATAATTTAAAATGAAAAGAAAGTGAAAACGTCATCATCCTAACAGATCATTTATTTTCCATTCTTACTTGCACTTGTGTTTGACTATAAATATAATTTTGTTATTTAGTAATACTGTCATAAATACATATTTATAGTCTGTGAAGCCATATTTTTAAAATTAGGGATATTGGGAATGTTTTAGGGGTCTTGGAGATGGGTGGGAAAGACTGGAAGGTAATACTTCCCTATAGTTGTTTGGTAAAGGACACCCCTTAGGAAGGAACTTTGAAAGGGTGAAAGAGAAGAATCAGGAAATGAAATAATTTTAGAACCCTAGTGTAACAGTATCTTACATTTATTATCAGTTAATAATAGGTGTGTACATTTATTATACTTTATTTCCAGTGACATAGGAAACTATCTTTAAAAGAAAAAGTGTTGCTACTATTAAACGTGTAAAAATGATGGATGGATTGATTGATTGATTTGGCTTTGCCAGGTCTTATTTGCAGCACGTGGGATCTTCGTTGCAGCGTGTGGGATCTTTTTAGTCACTCTATGTGGGATCTTTAGTTGTGGCATGCGGGATCTAGTTCCCTGACCAGGGATGGATCCTGGGCCCCTGGCATTGGGAGCACCGAGTCTTAACAGCTGGACCACCATGGAAGTCCCTGGATTTATTTTTTTTAAAAAAGCTTAATAAAAACATGGCTGAGCTGGCAAAAAAAACTAAGAAAAGAAACAAAAAGAGAGCCCAAATGCAGAGGTGTTTGCAAGCACCTAATTCTTATTGCCATGGGGCATCTGCTGGTTCCTGATGACTTTTTTTTTTAATATATGTATATTTTTAAATTTAATTAATTTTTTTATTTTTGACTGCTTTGGATCTTCGTTGCTGTGCACTGGCTTTCTCTAGTTGCAGCAAGTAGGGGCTACTCTTTGCTGCGGTGTGCAGCCTTCTTATTGCGGTGGCTTCTCGTTGCGGAGCATGGGCTGTAGGTGTGTGGGCTTCAGTAGTTGTGGCATGTGGGCTCAGTAGTTGTGGCTTGCGGACTTTAGAGTGCAGGGTCAGTAGTTGTGGCGCGTGGGCTTAGTTGCTCCGCAGCATGTGCGATCTTCCCGGACCAGGGCTGGAACCTGTGTCCCCTGCATTGACAGGCAGATTCTTAACCACTGCACCACCAGGGAAGCCCGCTTGATAACTTGTATAGTCAGTTTTTAAGAGGTACTCATGAAACTCAGGAGACAAGAATAGAAGCTATGTATTAGGGAATCAGGCTAGAGATCTACCTTCCTAAAATCAGAACCCACTCGTGCCCTGGTCCGGGAAGATCCCACATGCCGCCGAGCAGCTAGGCCAGTGAGCCATGGCCGCTGAGCCTGGGCATCCAGAGCCTGTGCTCCGCAGTGGGAGAGGCCACAACAGTGAGAAGCCCGCGTACCGCAAAAAAAAAAAAAAAAAAAATCAGAACCCACCAAAGGCTATATCCCCACTGGGAAAAGGAGATAGAGAAAAAAAAAATTACCCTAGCAAAGAGAGTCAGAAAACTTATCCTTCTTAGCATTAGCTATGCAGAGAGAGAGAACGAGATTTTTCCCTGAATATTTATAATTAGAAATATGTCCCCATAGAGGTTTAGGACCCCACTTCCTGTATGATTTCAAAAAAAAAAAAAATCTTTAAGCTGAGATTCGTTTTGAATGATTACAGTTTACTTGGTATTGTGCCCAGGCAAAGACAGAAGTGAATTCAAATCCCTTTTAGAGGAACATCCTCTCGAAGTCCTCAAAGAATTGCCAAAGATATTAATCCAGAGAGCTTGAGCTCCTGTAAAAAACCACAAAGCTCATGAGGAAATGGTCACCATAAACAAAACAAAATACCAAAATCAGACTTACAAAGGTTTCAGGTATTATCTTACTGGATACCGAATATAAAAATAAATGTGCTGGGACTTCCCTGGTGGTCCAGTGGTAAAGAATTCATCTTCCAATTCGGGGGATGTGGGTTCGATCCCTGATCAGGGAACTAAGATCCCACATGCCGCGGGGCAGCTAAGCCTGTGTGCCACAACTACTGAGCCTGCATGCCTCAACTAGAGAGAGAAAACCTGCACGCCACAGCTAGAGAGAAGCCCACGGTGCCGCAACGAAAGATCTCGCATGCCGCAGCGAAGACCCAATGCAGCCCAAAATTAAGAAAAAATTAACTAATTAATTAAAAACAAATAAATAAATGTGCTTTCCTTTTGCCACTGTGGCTGCAGCCATGAGTATGCTCAGGTTTCAGAAGAGGTTTGCCTCCAGTGTCCTCTGCTGTGGCAAAAAGAAGGTCTGGTTGGACCCCAATGAGACTAAGGAAATTGGCAGTGCCAACTCCCGTCAGCAGATCCAGAAGCTGATCAAAGATGGGCTGATCATCCGGAAGCCTATGACTGTCCCTTACAGGGCTTGATGCTGGAGAAACAACACCTTGGCCCACCAAAGGGCAGGCATATGGGCATCGGTAAGCGAAAGGGTACTGCCAGTGCTTGAATGCCTGAGAAGGTAACCTGGATGAGGAGGATGAGAATTCTGCGCTGGTTGTTCAAAAGATACCGTGAATCTAAGAAGACTGACCGCCACGTGTATCACAGCCTGTACATGAAAGTGAAGGGTAACATGTTTAAAAACACACGGATTCTCATGGAACATATCCACAAGCTGAAGGCAGACAAAGCTTGCAAGAAACTTCTGGCGGATGAGGCTGAGGCCTAAGGTTTAAGATCAAGGAAGCACTGCAAGCACTGTGAAGAGTGGCTTCAGGCCAAGAAGGAGGAAATCATCAAGACTCTGTCCAGGGAATTCCCTGGAGGTCCAGGGGTTAAGCCTCCATGCTTCCAATGCAGGGGGTGCAGGTTCAATCCCAGGTGGGGGAACTAAGATCCCACATGCCAAGCAGTGTGGCCAAAAAAAAGACTCTGTCTAAGGAGGAAGAGACCAAGAAATAAAGTTCTCTCACTCTTCGGTATACATCGTGGCCTTGGCAATTACATAGATCACTCATTCAATAAAAATCAAGCCTTTATCTGCCTACCCCCCAGCCAAATGTGCTTAATATATCTGAAGAAACAAATGGGAGAAATGAAAGTATGACTCAGGAACAAAGAATTGTCCAAAATAAGTAGAATCTAGAAACAAAAAATAATTAAAATCATAAATTGAAGGGCAGGTTTAACAGCATATTGGCTTGAAAAGAGAATTAGTGAAGTGGAAGATAGATCTGAAGAAATAATTAGGAATGCTGTACAGGGAGAGAAAAGAGCTAGAAAATATCAGTAAGACACAGGAGAAGGACTGAAAAGGTCTGAAGTACACCTGTGGTAAGCTGAATAATGGCCCCCCTAAAGGTATAGAACATATTCAAGTTTCATAAATGTTCTGTGAGAGCTTGGAAAGAATGTGCATTTTCTAGTTTGTTGAGGGCAGTGGTAATTAAGAGAGGAGAAGAGCCTCAGAAATTGAGAACTGTCAGTGGTTTAACATGAGCATACATAGCCTTGTGCAGTTTGACCTTTGACAGCTGTCAGCAGGCAGTACTATCCCTTCATGTTTCCTTTGCTTTAACCTTACTGAACTAATTACAACTCCCTCATCAGACTAGATCAGTGGTTCTAAAACTTTAGCGTATATCAGAATCATCTGGACGGTTTGTTAAAACACAGCTTGCTGGGCCCTCCCTCCAGAATTTCTAATTTAGTGCAACTGGGTGCAGCTTCAAATTTTCCATTTTTAACAAATTCCCAGGTGATGTTGATGCTACTGACCTAAGAACCACTGTAGAGACTACGTTATCTTGACTCCGATCCTTTGTACCTGCTATTTTTTTTCCTGCAACTATCAATACTTTTCTTTCCCATCTTATACTTTTTTTCAGCAGCCCCCCAGTTTAAATCTCTTTCTTCTTGGAAGTATTTTTAACCACCAAATTGTTAAGATGTCTCTTGTCTATGCTTCCTTATACTCACAAATACCTTGTGCACATCTGTAAGAATCCTAATCATGCTCTTTTAAAAGCATTAAAAGTTATGTTTTGTGTTTGTATCCAGAGTCTTTGTACCTGGTATATAAAAAGCAGTCAATAAATACTTGTTAATGAATAAATGGGCTCTTGCCATCCATATTTTGATTGTGTTATGTAGGAAGAAACAATTATGGAAATTTAAGACTTTGTATAACACAGTCTTTAAAAAAATTATACATTGTATATTCAGAAATATAGGTTAAATACACTTTGGGACGGTAACCTGAGTTTGGAAAGGTTCCTTTTGTCTTCCTGCCATTTCATGTCATTTGCTGGAATATAAGGGTACAGTAATAAAGATGGTGAAATGAGAAATGGACTATTGCAATGGATTTATTTAATAAGGACAAAATAAAGAATTAGGCCAGTGGTTTTTCCTTAATTCATTGTATCAATCTGAAAGCAGAATTACTAGGATATATTGTATGTTTTTAAGGGATTTGACTACAATTGTGGGAGCTGGTCAGACAGTCTGTAAAGCTTTGTGTCTGTTGCTAGAGCTTGAAGTTCACAGGCAGGTAGTTGGTAAGAGAAGATGAGAAGTTGGAAGCCATGTGCACAACCTAGAACTGACAAAGGCAGACTAGAATGCTTATCAATTGCCACTGCCTTCAAGCCTGCGGATGTAGTTATCCTGCAGGAGAAGCTGGGCATTCTTAAGGAACTAACACATACTTGGCCCAGGAGAAAGTGAAGCTGAAGGTGGATCCAAAGGAAGGTGGAATCATTGTAGACCTGGGCTGTTTCCATACAACAACAGAATGAGCTAGCAGATAAGTGACAAGATGTGTGAAAGCAATAAAAGCGCCCAGCCTGGCCTTCTGAGTGTAAAACCCAAAATGTCTGCTGCTTCACTTCCACTCTCCAGATCTTGGATGAAAATGTCTTTTGTGGCTCAACCACAAGAGAAGAGAAAAAGAGAAAAGTTTCTGAGAAAACTTTTTATCCTAGCTAAGTTGACACATTACAGAAGCCATCACACACTTTAGAGATATGTATAAGTAAAATTTTCAGAACTTTTCTATACCAATGATTTTCTAACTTCAGTGCAAAAGAATCATCTGGGGAGCTTATTAAAATGCAGACCTATGAGGCTTGCACCAAGATTCTAAATTAAGCGGGTCAGGATTTGGGGGCCAAAAATATTTGTTTTTATAAAGAATAGCAAAGGTGTGGAATTTTTGAACCACACTTAGAAAAATGTTGATAACAAATATTAGAGTAATGATTCTCTAGCTGCACATTTAAAAATACCAGGATATTTTATTAAAACCTTATTAAATCAGGATATCAAGAGGCATGGGTTCTGGTTTTATGTAGTTGTATATTTTACTAACGATTCTGCTGTGCAGCCACAACTGAGAACCACTGTTTTGTAGCAATAAGGGGTTCAAAGAAAATACTCAAATAAAAAGGGTAGGGACCTAGTAAGTGGGTTTGAGATTGGTCTGTATTTGTTTTGTGTAGTGATGTTTAATGAATTAGTGAAGGTATCCTTTCCTCCATAGTCACACTTGATTCTAGATATAAACTAGATTATACTAGCTGTAGCAGCAGCTCTTGGAGAATGGAGTCTGGGGTCTTACCATATTCTGTTGGCTAATCCTCTACAATGATATTGGTGTGAATTAACAAAAATAGATGAGTACAGGTAGAAGTCTGAGTTAAACTTTGTCCTATTCAATCCTGTTTTCTTTCAAAACTAGGAAAATATGTCAGAGTCTTGCTGACACAAACTGATCCTGTGCTATGGATATTTCAGCCTTCTAACCTTTATTCAACTTCAAGTTTTAGACACTGTAGGCTTAATCTTAATTAACAGGTCTGATTTTAATAGCAGTGCAAGTACAAAGTGGAAATTAAGATTCGTTAACCTGTTAATCAGTTTACAGATTACACTACTAATTTAATTTCAGATACTGGTTTTCAGTAAACTATGTAATCGTATTCACGATTTTCTTTGATATATGTATAGATACTCTGTGACTGTTAAAAAGAAAAGAATGAAATATACTGACAGGATACAAGTCCAAGATATATTAAGTTACCAAAATCAAAAAAACACCAAAGCTCTGAAACTTTTGGTTTGTATAGTAATTTTTAAAAAATATTTATTTATTTATTTGGTTGCATTGGGTCTTAGTTGCGGCAGGCGGGCTCCTTAGTTGCGGCTCGCTGGCTTCTTAGTTGTGACACGTGGGCTCCTTAGTTGTGGTTCGCAGGCTCCTTATTTGTGGCTCGCCGGCTCCTTAGTTGTGGTGTGCAAACTCGTAGTTGCAGCATACATGTGGGATCTAGTTCCCGAACGAGTGATCGAACCCAGGCCCCCTACATTGGGAGCGTGGAGTCTTAACCACTGCACCACAAGGGAAGTCCCTGCTTTGTGTAGTATTATCCCATTTTCTTTCTTTCTTTCTTCCTTCCTTCCTTCCTTTCTTTCTTTCTTTCTTTCTTTTTCTTTCTTTGTTTCTTTCTTTGTTTCTTTCCTTTCTCTCTCTCTTTCCCTCTCTCTCTCTCTCTCTCCTCCCCTCCCTCCCTCCCTCCTTCCTTCCTTCCTTCCTTCCTTCCCTCCCCTCCCCTCCCTTCCCCTTCCCTCCTCTCCCCTTCCTTGCTGTATGGCATGTAGGATCTTAATTACCTGACCAGGGATGGAACCTGTAACCCCTGCAATGGAAACACGGAGTCTTAACCACTGTACCGCCAGGGAAATCCCTCCCATTTCTTTATTTCACTTCAAAAACTGTACATTTTAAACAATGTTATATGGTTAATTGATTTTCAACAAGGGTGCTGAGACCATTCTATGGGGAAAGGACTATCTTTTCAACAAATGATGGGAAAACTGGATATACATACACAAAAGAATGAAGTTGAACCCTTACTTACACTATACACAAATACTAACTAAATATGGATCAAAGACCTAAAGTTGAGAGCTAAAACTATAAAACTCTTAGAAGAGTGCATTGGGGAAAAGCTTCATGATATTGGATTTGGCAACAATTTTATAGATATGACATCAATAAGCAACAAAAGAAAAAACAGATAAATTGGGCTTCATCAAAATTAAGAACTTTGTGCATCAATGGATACTGTCAAGAAAGTGGAAAGATGACCTACAAAATGGGAAAAAAAGTTGCAAGTCATACATCTGATAAGGGGTTCATATGTAGAATATTTATATAACTCCTAAAACTCAACAACAACCAAAAATCCCAATTCAAAAATGAGTAAAGAACTTGAATAGATATTTCTCCATAGAAGATACACAAATAAACACATGAAAAGATGCTCAAAATTGTTAGTCATTAGGGAAATGTAAATTAAAACCACAGATACTTCATACCCATTAGTATGGCTGTTATCAAAATAACAAAATAACAAGTGTTGGTGAGGATGTGAAGAAATTGGAAACCTTCTGTGTTGTTGGTAGGAATATAAAATAGTATAGCTGGGCTCCCCTGGTGGCACAGTGGTTGAGAGTCCGCCTGCCGATGCAGGGGATGCGGGTTCGTGCCCCGGTCCGGGAAGATCCCACATGCCGCGGAGTGGCTGGGCCCGTGAGCCATGGCCGCTGAGCCTGTGCGTCCGGAGCCTGTGCTCCGCAATGGGAGAAGCCACAACAGTGAGTGGCCCGCATACTGCAAAAATAAATAAATAAATAGATAAATAGATAAATAAATAAAAATAAAATAGTATAGCTGCTGTGGAAAACAGTTTGGTGGTTTCTCAAACAGTTCAAAACAGAACTACCATATGACCCAGTAATTCACTCCTAGGTGTATATCCAGAAGAATTGACATCAGTGTCTTGAACAGATACTTGTACATTAATGTTCATAGCAACATTAGTCATAGTAGCCAAAAGGTGGAAGCAAACCAAGTAAGTGTTCATTGACAGATAAATGGATAAACAAAAGTGGTATATACATAAAATGGAATATTATTTAGTCTTAAAAAGGAAGGAAACTCTGACACATACTATAACGTGGATGGACCATGAAAACATTATGCTTCGTGAAATAAGTCAGGCACAGAAGGACAAATATTGTATGATTCCACTTAAATGGGGTACCTTGAATGGGCAAATTCATAGAGACAGAAGGTGGAATGGAGGTTACCAGGGGTTGATGACGTGGGCCGGTGGGGGGAGTGGGAGGAGAGGGAATTATTGCTTAATGGATTCAGAGTTTATGTTGTGGGTGATAACAAAGTTTTGGATATAGGTAGTGGTGATGGCAGCACAACATTGTGAATGTATTCAATGCCTATGAGTTGTATATTTACATATGGTTTAAATGGTATTATGTTTATTTTGCTACAATAAAAAACAAACAAATGTTAGTACATGATTGGAAAGAACTTATCAGAAGTCTTTGGTGGTGAGGTTTCACTTTTTACTTCGTATAATATTTTTCTGTGAGTTCTGATTATAGAAACACACGCTTATTAGAAAAAATAATCAGAAAACAGCAAGTATATAACAAAGGTGTGTGTGTGTGTATGTGTATGTATAGGAAAATTTTGTCTAGTGATTCCAGGTTGTACAGATTGTTGATCATCTCCCCAATTACAATTTTTGGGTGACTTGACTAGATGATTTTCCATAGGACAGGAATCAGTTAAGTATCCTCACTAATAAGTTCATTGGTTATAGATATTTTCTAGTTTGTTATATCTGTATCAGTTATTCTTAAGCTTCTGTTTTCATCTTGTAAAATTATTTTTTAAATGTATCAATTAAGGCATATATGCCATATCCAATACCTAATAGTCAGCTATTTAGTAGAGTTTTGTATAGAAATATCTTTATTTTTTTTTTTTGCTGTACGCGGGCCTCTCACTGTTGTGGCCTCTCCTGTTGCAGAGCACAGGCTCCGGATGTGCAGGCTCAGCGGCCATGGCTCACGGGCCCAGCCGCTCCGCGGCATGTGGGATCTTCCCGGACCGGGGCACGAACCCTTGTCCCCTGCATCGGCAGGCGGACTCTCAACCACTGCACCACCAGGGAAGCCCCTATTTGTAGACTTTTTTGATGATGGCAATTCTGACTGGTGTGAAGTGATACCTCATTGTAGTTTTGATTTGCATTTCTCTAATAATTAGTGAAATTGAACATCTTTTCATGTGCCTCTTGGCCATCTGTATGTCTTCTTTGGAAAAATGTCTATTTAGGTCTTTCGTTGCCATTTCTTAGCTGTAGTAGTGTTAGGCAAATTAGTTAACATCTCTAAACTTTATTTCTCCCATGCATAAAGTGATAATAATAATACCTATCCCACAGGATAGTTGTTAAATATGATAACCCAGGTGAAGTGTCTTGTATAGTACCTAGTATGCAGTAGGCAGTCAAAAGATGCTCTTATTACTGTAAAAAATTCAGAGCTATGAACTAAACCCTAAAGTTATGATAGTTAAAGGTAGCTGTAATTATGGAGCTTTAGAAACCTTTATTTAAAGTAGATGTGAGTCTAGTGCTCCCCAGTGTTAATTAATTTTTCATACAAATGGTTAGATAATCTTCTGTGATTTTAGGACTGTAGAGTTTTTCTTGGTCCGAGGTAACCCACCTCGGTAATGTGAGAATAATATAATGCTAATAGCTGTCAAGTTGTGTGACTTGTCTTTTAGGCTTGAACTCCCCACTTTGACCTCCTCCAGTTAATGGAATTCCGTTATCTTTCCTTACTGAAAATAAGGAAAGATGAAGCTTAAGGCTAAACATATACAATTGTAGAATTCAAATAGAAGCCTCTTGTGCTGCTTCTGAGTTATATAATGTAACTAGAGCCATATCCCAGTGAAGGTAAAATATTATTGAAGACCACTTGAATTTACGTTGTTCCATTATCCTTAAAATAAATACTTTTATTTTATTACAACTTAGCTGTAGAGAATGATTACAGGAAAAACAGTGTCCACTGTTCCAGATATTGCAAAAATTGAAAGGCCCAAAGGGGTTTTGTATTATTATTATTATTTTTTTTTTTTTTTTTTGCGGTACGCGGGCCTCTCACTGTTGTGGCCTGTCCCGTTGCGGAGCACGGGCTCCGGATGCACAGTCAGTGGCCATGGCTCACGGGCCTAGCCGCTCCACGGCATGTGGGATCTTCCCGGACCGGGGCACGAACCCACGTCCCCTGCATCGGCAGGCAGACTCTCAACCACTGTGCCACCAGGGAAGCCCTGTATTAAATTTTGTATTAATCAAGTTCTTATGGTTCAGATACTTTTATATGTTCAAAAGTTACCCTACCTAAGACATTACAGAGCACTGGACTGTATAAAAATATAATTTACGTTACACATTAATTCAGCAGCATCCTCTTGACAAAAGTCCCATGTATTTATACATGAAAGTGTCCTCATATTTCCTAAAAGAATAAATTTGCAGTAACCCTTGCGATAATCTGCATTTGTTACAAGTTAGCGATGAATGTTAAAACATTGAAGAATTTGGATGGGGTTCATTTATAATCGCAGCCTACAACAGTATGCTGTCTTAGGGCAACCATATGCATCTCTTCATATAGGTTTTGGTAATCAGTATGATGTTTATAAAAGCACAGTGGTCACGGGCTCTTGAGTGAGGCTGTCAGATATCCTAGCTCCACTGCTTTCTAGTTTTGTGATCTTAGACACCTTGCTTGGCTTCCTCATCTGTGAAATGAGGATGATACTATCTCATAGGTTGTGGAAGAATTTAATGAATTAATATACTTTTAAAGCACTTGAAGAGTGTCTGGCACATAAAGGGCCCAGTAAATTTTAGATGTTATAGTTGTCACTGTTCTACAGTGTGACAGATGTGAACTTTTTCGAGTTTTTCATTCAGTTCTATGAAGTGTATGCAGAGAATAATAAAATCTATGGGGAAAGAGTGGCTATGTATTAAAAGTACTAGATGGGGGCTTCCCTGGTGGCGCAGTGGTTGAGAGTTCACCTGCCGATGCAGGGGACACCGGTTTGTGCCCCGGTCCAGGAAGATCCCACATGCCGCGGAACGGCTGGGCCTGTGAGCCATGGCGGCTGGGCCTGTGCGTCCGGAGCCTGTGCTCTGCAGTGGGAGAGGCCACAGCAGTGAGAGGCCCGGGTACCGCAAAAAAAAAAAAAAAAAAAGTACTAGATGGAATCTCCCTTTTGCATTACCATGTAGGCTATAAAATGAGAGAATAAGCAGATAAAGGCCCTTTGAAGGAAAAGAGAGGAGTAAATATAACTTTAAACATTCTAATCAGAAGGGTGAAGTTGCTTATTTGTTTAGCCAGTGATTAACAAACAATTCTTTGAGACTGGACAAAAGTTGAATAAAGATAGGATAGTATTTGTATATAATGCTGTTGCAGATTTTCAACAGTAGTCCTTCAAAGTTACAAATAAATACAGTGGAACAATGAAGATTCATTCATGACAAAAGCAAGAAGAAGATAAAAGTGTAATGCATTTTATATTGCTGTGATTTAGGGTGGAGCCCTATCTTAAACCTGAGAGTAACTGAGTTTAAAAACTTGATGTATCATGTGACAGTGTAGTGTACGTGACTGAGATGAAAAAGGCTTAGCTCTTGGCACCTTTGGGAGGAAAAACACAAAACAAAACAGATTTCTTTGTGGCTACTTGATGCATAAAACTGAGAAAGAGAAATCCGAAATATGGGAACATTCATGTTATAAGCCTTTATGCTCCATCCATGAGAGGAGAAAAACATGTTACAGAATAAGGATTTCAGAAGGTGAAAAATGTTTACTACTTAGGGTAATTAAGGTGAGAAAATGGAATAAAAATACAATGAAATATAAGTTATATTTATATTATATTTAAGTTGTATTTATATTTATATATATAAGTTACGTAAGATCTACTTAGAGCCCAGCCGGCACTCCTGTGAGACCTGTTACTGCCTCATATGGCTTATCAATGAGTTAGGGGAAATACAGGAAGAGAATTCAGGCTTTATGTATAGCATCATTACAACCCCAACTCCCCCTCCTTCTTCCCCATCCTATTGGCTGTTGTTCATGCTCAAGGGAAGTTTAATGATATGATTATTTTATAATGAAAAAACTTTACCAATATTAGGGTTAAGTCTTTGACTAGGTGCTTTGAAATGAAATTTGCAGTGTCCATGGCCTTAACCTAGCTCAGTATCAGAGATAGCTATATGTGTCATCAGACAAGGGACTTGTGGTAATTTTATTTGATGTGTCGTAGACTTTTTCCTTTATAAACCCATCTGTTCGTCATATAAATATTTGCATTATCTAATGTGGAATAACTTTATTTTGAATGCTGCTCATTTCCTTAGAATAATACTTTATATTCTTCTCATTTAGATCTGAAATTAAGAAATGGGAATTTTGCCTTGTATAAGAAAAGGAAATGAATTAAATTTGTCTAGTTAATGATACTATAATATTCTGAACTTCTCTGTTGAAAGCACTGTCATTATTTTAGCCTCTCACTTTTCATATTTAGCCTTGTTTTTGTTGCTAGAGTGAACAAGGTACTTTTTAGTTAAACATGGTACTTTTTTCTTGTTTTGTGAGTTCTCCTCCTTGTTTTAGGCAACATAGATTATTTATGCTGAAGGCTTTAAAAGCTGTGTTTCATTTTAACAATTTTATACCAGAGGCTACAAACTGGTATCTCAGACAATGTGGGATATTTTATTGTAATTTCAGTGTTTAGCAACTCATGAAAAATCAGAGCTGGCTGGACCTGTATTCTTATATGGCAAGACTCAGCAGGAGCTGAGAGGTAGCTGTGCTTTAGATGGGATGCCCACTATTCGCTTAAGCACCATATGCCTTTGCAGTCGTCATCACTTTTTTTTTTTTTTTTTTGCGGTACGCGGGCCTCTCACCGTTGTGGCCTCTCCCTTCGCGGAGCCCAGACTCCGGACGCGCAGGCTCAGCGGCCATGGCTCATGGGTCCAGCCGCTCCGCGGCATGTGGGATCTTCCCGGACCGGGGCACGAACCCACGTCCCCTGCCTCGGCAGGCGGACTCTCAACCACTGCGCCACCGGGGAAGCCCAGTCATCACTCTTTACATTAGATATCCAGTCCAGCATTCCACTTTCTGCATCAATGAGTTTGTTTTGTGCCTGTTTCAGTGGAATTATCTTGAGACTCATAAAAAGCCCTGGTCTACTCAGGCCAGGGCTTACAGTTTTGTTGTGTTTGTTTTTTTTTAAGTCTTTAGACAAGCAGTATTTTCCTTTTATGATTTTTATTCATTCAAGGGAAAGGTGTTACATTTTACATATGCCTATAACATGAATACAAGGAGGTAAGCATGATAAATTAAGCTAACTTTGAAAAAAACTTAAAATAGTTTAAAATTCAAACAAGTAGGACTTCCCTGGTAGCGCAGTGGTTAAGGATCCGCCTGCTATTGCAGGGGATACGGGTTCGTGCCCTGGTCCTGGAAGATCCCACATTCTGCGGAGCAACTAAGTCCGTGCACCACAACTACTGAGCCTGTGCTCTAGAGCCCACGAGCCACAACTACTGAGCCCACGTGCCACAACTACTGAAGCCTGTGCGCCTAGAGCCTGTGCTCCGTAAACAAGAGAAGTCACTGCAATGAGAAGCTCGTGCACTGCAACGAAGAGCAGCCCCCGCTCACCACAGCTAGGGAAGGCCCGCGCGCAGCAGTGAAGACCCAGCACAGCCAAAAATGAATAATTAAAAAAAAAAATCCAAACAAGTATTGCTTTCTTAAAGTAATCACCTCAAGAGGCCAATTCTAAAAGTGCTTCTCAAAACATTTTTGTAAAAAAATGGTGGTATATTTGTTTTAAATATTCTCAGGGATATCAGTTTTTTATCCTTTGAGAGTAGATGTATTTCAGTAATACTTGAAAGGTATATATCAATATACTTTGACAAGAAAATTGAGTGTGACAAATTTTATGAAGTAGCAAGAAGTTAGTAAACTCAAAGTCTAATGGGTGACTCTCTGGATAAAACCAGATTTTATCCACCTTCATAGTACATTTGAACATTTGTTCAAAGTAAATAGTTTTCCAGGAAATAAGATATTATAAATATAGGTTTATACCCATTAACCTTCAACCTTAACCATCCCTTCTCCCCCCCCCACAAAAATAATAAAGTATAGTGAATTAGCAGTAACAAAAAATAATGCTAAAGCAAAAACAATGTAGAAAACTTCATCAGGGTGATGAAAATAGATAACAGACCTAATTTAATGCCATAGATTTAAAGGACTGTCTTCCAGAAACAATATATTTTGGATCAGATTGAAAGAAATTCAGCTGAAATTATCCTTTCCAGGAGGATAATACACTATTGTCAGAACCACATGACATTTGAAAACCCTTACTAATATATCACAGGAAGAAGAAAGTTAGGTACATGGTTCATTGTGTCTTAAGGCCACAATAGCAAAGTCATAAAGAAACTATATATAATTTATTCATATTATTTGTAAAAATATTTATATAAATACATTTTTTCCCTCCTCTCTGATAAAAGCTTTTAATTTTACAATTGGCTTACTTCTACATGAAGAAGTCTCCACCAAATTGAGATGAACAAGATTTAGAGGTGAGGGCCAATGCAGGAGAAATAGTCTTATAAGATCTTTTCTTCAGCTGTATAGCAGTTGCTTAAGCCCTAGCTCCCTGTCCATCCCTGTCAGGTAGTGAAATAAGTGAACCAATTAGAGAAACTGATAAGTATTTATCAGGTAAACAAACTCAAGAAAAATCAATTGTAGCCACTAATTATAGGCTAAAGATAGATCCATTTTGATATCTCTCAGTTCAAAAATTATTTTTAAAACAGAGAGATGCTTTAAATAGATGAATTGTATGGTATGTGAATTACATCTCAATGAAGCTGTTTTACTTTTTTTTTTTTTTTTTTTCACTTTTTTGGCCACACTGCAAGGCTTGCAGGATGTTAGTTTCCCAACCAGGGATTGAACCCGGGCCACGGCAGTGAAAGCTCCAAGTCCTAACCACTGCACTGCCAGGGAATTCTCATCAATGAAGCTGCTAAGAAAAAGAAAACCCAAATCCCATGTAGAAATTTTACCACAAAAAGGGGGCATAGTTATAGTATTAAGTGATGAAGAACATCAATGTGGGAAATAGAAGAAATTTTAAGTCACTCGAGGGAGAATTAGGCTGGCTCCCTAGCAAATAAATTTGTGGACATATTTAAAAATCACCACACACTTTTGTTTTTTATTGTTTCAGGAGAACAGTGGTGAGGCCAGTGCATTTTTGACTCAATGGGGCTGAATTGGTGAGTAAGTGAGTGCAGCATACTTTGGTAAGGGTGGCAGATGGGAGAGAGCTCAGGTTTTGGGCATGTGGCTGGGCTTGACTGTGTGACCTAGTCAATGAATATGAACTCTGTGAGCTTCAGTTTCCTTGTCTATGGCAAGGAATATTTAAGTCCAGATTAACTTCACTGAGTAGGTCACACAGCACCCAGAGTCAGTCATTTTAAAAATGTAAATGTCTTTTATAAACCTAAATCCCTTTAAATATAAATGTCACTCCCCTCTTTTAAATGCTTAAATGGCTTCTCATTGCAGTATTGTGACCTATAAAATCTTCAATAACAGACTCCTGCTACCTCTTCACCTGTAATCCCCTGCCTTGCTGGTCTTCTTTTACCAATAGCCTTTCTCTACAACCCTTTTCTCTTTCTGGAGGCTCTGTTCCCAGCTCTTGACATGGTTGGCTCCTTCTCATCCTTGAGGACACTATTTAATTGTAGCTTCTAGTAAAGGCCTTAATCACCCTCTTTCTAAACTCTCCCATTTGACTTCCCATTGTCTTCAGCAGGTCTTTGTTTTCTTTGTAACATGGCCCAAATTTGTAGTTCTTTTATTCATGTGGTTGTTTGTGATGCCCCCTGTAGACTATAAGCTCTGTGAGCACAAGAACTGTATATTTGTTGAGTTCACTGTTACATCCTCAGTGACTATCGTAGTTTTAGGCAACATAGGAGACACTCACTAAATGTTTGGTTGAATTAAGAACTCCACTTTGAATAAATATATGTGCTTGTACTTTTCCTTTTTGACAACTGGAAATGGTGCATACTCCTTCAGTAATTGCCGTAATTCCTTAAGATTCTTTTATTAGAAATAATATTTTAAAACACATATCTGTGTATCTTTTTCTTTTTCCTTTGGCCACGCTGCTTGGCTTGTGGGATCTTAGTTCGCCGACTAGAGGTCAAACCCATGTCCCGGCAGTGAAAGCACCAAGCCCTAACCACTGGCTCACCAGGGAATTCCCTTTTTTTTTTTTTTTTTAAGACTTCATTTCTTAGAGCAGTTTTAGGTTCATGGCAAAATTAAGAGGAAGGTACAAAGATTTACCATATACCCCCTGCCTCCACACATGCATAGCCTCCCCCATTATCAATATCCTTCATCAGAGTGGTACCGTTGTTACAACCGATGAACCTACAATGACACATCATAATTATCCAAAGCCTATAGTTTAAGCCTATAGTTTAAGCATCTGTTGTATTTCAAAATAGTTTATTTTTTCCTTCCCCTGGTGGAAGCACAAGGGGATTTTTTTGGTGCTGTACATTGCATGGATTTGGACAAATGTGTAATGACGTGTATCCACTGTTATAGTATCATACAGAGTAGTTTCACTGACCTAAAAATCGTCTGTGCTCTGTGTATTCATCCCCCATCCCACCCTTCCCCGTGGTAACTACTTATCTTTTTTTACTGTCTCTATAGTTTTGCCTTTTCCAGAATGTCACATAGTTGGAATCCTACAGTATGTAGCATTTTCAGATAAGCTGCTTTCACTGACTAATATACATTTAAGTTTCTTCTATGTCTTTTTGTGGCTTGATAGGTCATTTCTTTTTAATGTTGAATAATATTCCATTATATTGAGGGGCCACAGCTTATTTATCCATTCAACTTCTGAAGGACATTAGAGCCTTTAGCCTATTAATAATAGTTGTTTTAAATTCCTAGTCTGATAATTCCATCATTCTTGCCATGTCTGGTTCTGGTACTTGCTCTGTCTCTTCAAATTGTGTTTTTTGCCTTTTGGTATGCCTTGTAATTTTTCCTGGATAGCCAGACATGATGTACCTGGTAAAAGAAACTGCTGTAAATAGGCCTTTAGTAATAACGTGGTAAGGTGTAAGGGGAGGGGAAACATTCTATAGTAGTTTGATTAAGTGTCTGTCTTTTAGTGAGCCTGTTCCTCTGGACTGTGAGCTTCACAAGTATGTCTCAGTTTTTTTCTCCCTGCTTAGGTGGGACAGGATGGCTAGAGTGGTTTGGAGTTTGGTATTTCCCTTCTATCATGTAGAAGGCTAGAGGGGGCTGGAGTTGAGTAGTTCCCTTCTCCCAGGTCAGTTAGGCTCTGACAAATACCCCAGCAGGTTAGGCTGTGATTAACTATTTTCTCCAGAGCACAGGTCTCCTTAAAAACAGAGTCCTGGGGCTTCCCTGGTGGCGCAGTGGTTGAGAGTCTGCCTGCCGATGCAGGGGACATGGGTTCGTGCCCCGGTCCAGGAAGATCCCGCATGCTGCGGAGCGGCTGGGCCCGTGAGCCATGGCTGCTGAGCCTGTGTGTCTGGAGCCTGTGCTCCGCAACGGGAGAGGCCACATCAGTGAGAGGCCCGTGTACTGCAAAAAAACAAAACAAAACAAAAAACAGAGTCCTGGGCTTCCCTAGTGGCACAGTGGTTAAGAATCCGCCTGCCAATGCAGGGGGCATGGGTTCGAGCCCTGGTCAGGAAGATCCCACATGCCATGGAGCAACTAAGGCCATGCGCCACAACTGTTGAGCCTGTGCTCTAGAGCCCGTGAGCCACAACTACCAGCCCACGTGCCACAACTACTGAAGCCCTCACCCCTAGAGCCCACACTCCGCAACGAGAAGCCACTGCAATAAGAAGCCTGTACACCACAACAAAGAGTAGTCCCCGCTCGCTGCAAACTAGAGAAGACCCCTGTGCAGCAACGAAGACCCAACACAGCCAAAAAATTATAAATATATAAATTAAATAAATAAATTTAAAAAATAATAAAATTAAATTAAAAAAAAAAAGAGTCCTCTGGAATATTTCAAAATAGTTCATTTTCCCCTCCCCCGGCTGGAAGCTCAAGGGGAATTTTTTTTCTCTGATACTTGCTGTGGGAACCTGGGTGAGCTCTTGGAGGCAAATGTCATAAAATTGCCCCTCCTATGACAGTGTCCCCTGGAACTTTTAACTCTTAGAGATGTTCACACTGAGCCTCCAGAAATTTGTCAGTTACAGTTCAGGTTTTCCTACCCCTGCACTGGTTCTTGCCGAGTATTCTGAGTCTCTACTCCAGTAAGCTGTGACTCCCTGTTTTCACCTTTCTCTCTCCAATCTTGGGATCAGTGGTTTGCCCTGTGTTCTCCCCTCTTGGATCCAAGAACTGTTGACTTTTCAGTTCCTTCAGTTTTTTACCTGTTAGAGTGGTGACTTCTAAGCTCTTTACATGTGGAACTGGAAATTGTAAGTCCCCTGTATATACTTTTCTTTTCCTTCCTCTCCTCTGCTCCCCTTTTCTTTCTTTTATTTTTCTTTACTTTTCTCTTCTTTCCTTTTTCTTTTAAAACCAATTTAAATATTTTTTTCTCCAGTAAAAGAAATGGTAAGTTGCAGGAGTATCCCTTTTTTGGCAGAAGATGAATCAAATGGGGGGAAGTAAATTGGTGTCAAGGCTGAGAATAAAAATGCAGATTTCTGGCTTTGGTCTTCTAGTTCACCAACTGTGTATCTATGTTCAATAAGCTGTTTTTGCGTGGCTTAGAAAAATACATAGGAACTAAACAGTGATAATGCCAGAGAAGCTCCCAGATGACAATACTTAGAATTGGATTTAAAACAATACCAGTGTCTTGGTCATTAGTTTTTGTTTTCTGCTGCTGTCGTATACCACCTAAGATGGGTAAAAATTTGGGTCATACTTTTTTAATGACCTGTGCCTTTTCTACAATAACATTGCATATAATTAAGATAGGATATAGTTGTCATGGTACTTGGGATTATTATTTTTTTCTTTCTCTTCAGAATGATGTCAGGAATTATGAGCTCTTAGATCAACCTGTTAAATCTGTTCTTTGGTTGAAAACCAAGATTGAGAACTCATTTATTCATTTATGTATTCCTTTATTCATTAAATATTTGAGAACCTACTATGCCAAGCCCTATGAATAAAATGGTGATGACACAGTTCCTACCTTCACAGAGCTAATAGACAAGTGAACAAGCAGTTACAGTGCACTGTGGTTAGTGCTACCTGTGGATGCTAAAAGAGTATGTAAGAGGAGCCCAAAACACAGAATCGAGTCAAAGGAAAAGTTTTCCAGAGAGAGAGGCATTTAAAGTAAAAGCTAGAGAGGAGCATGAGTTAAGTTAGGAGCAGAGATACAGGGGGGATCCTGGCCAAGGGTCCTTTGGTGAAAATGAAGTGGGTTTGGTGTTCATTAGCATATAACATAAGGGAATGATTAACTGAAATGAAGCTCTGTAGAGGTAAGCAAGTGCCAGGTCAGGAAGGACTGTAAGCCTCTTTTCAAAGGGCATTGGGAAGCTATTGAAGACCTTTGAGTTGGATGGAGGATGACATGATTAAACTTGCATTTTTGAAAGTTCCCTCTGGCTACAGTGCTACACAATTGGTATGGAGAGGTAAGGGAGTTGAGAGGAGAAACCTGGAAGCAACGTCAGTTAAGAGATTGTTTCATCCCTGTGGGAGAATGGTTTCTTTTCCAGAGTGATACTAATGAAGACTAAGAGAAGTTTATAGATTTGAGTGTTATTTAAGAGCTAAAATTGACAGTTCCTCTGTGTCTTGTTTAGGTCACTGGGTAGATGGTTAGTTGTAGTGTTCATTGAGGTAAGAACCCAAGAGGAGAAAGTAGGCTGAGGTTTTCTTGGGGACAGAGGGGTGGTGGGAGAAGTGGGAGCCAAGAGAAGATGAGTTCAGTTGGGACTATTGAAATTGAGGTGTCTGAATTTTCTCTGTTGAGGTAGAAAAATTGAGTATACATATCTCAACTGCAGGAGTATATAGATCTCAACTGCAGGAGAAAGGTGTTAGGGGGAAGTACAAATTAAGATTCATCAGCACGTAAATGAACACGTGATAGGGATGCTTAGAACAATACAGAAGTGCCTGGGAACAGTGTCTTACATAATGGACACTTAATAAATATTTGTCAAATGACTGCATGACTGGAAGCCATGGGAGTGGTTTTGAGTGAGAAGAGAGGTAGGCTTGGGCCAGTATTGGGAGGAAATGAAGCAATTTAGGGACAGGCTGAGGAAGAAGGAGCAGTGAGAGATAGGAAAATCTAGAGAGAGTGACAGCATGAATCCAAAGGGGAAAGAATATTTTAAGAAAGAGCAAAAGGTTTCCAGTGTCAGGAGAACAAGAAGATAAGGACTGAGAAGTGTTTCATGGATTTGGCCTCAAGGACGTGGTTACCTGAGGGAGGAGAAAGATGTCAATGGTTTGGAGGGATGGGATTAAAAACCCTGTTGTGACAAGTTCAGGAATGAGGAAATAGAAACAGTGAGTGAGGACAGCTCTTGCAGTTTGGTTGTGAAGGGCCTGTGGGGAGAGACAGAATAGCTGCCAGACAGGAAATAGTGATCAAGGGATGGGTGTTAGATCTTGTGGGGTCTTTTTTAAAAATAAATTTGTTTATTTATTTATTTTTGGCTGTGTTGGGTCTTCATTGCTGCGCGCAGGCTTTCTCTAGTTGCAGCAAGTGGGGGCTACTCTTCGTTGCGGTGCGTGGGCTTCTCCTTGCAGTGGCTTCTCTTGTTGTGGAGCATGGGCTGTAGGCGCACAGGCTTCAGTAGTTGTGGCACATGGGCTCAGTAGTTGTGGCTCACAGGCTCTAGAGCGCACGCTCAGTAGTTGTGGTGCACAGGCTTAGTTGCTCCGCGGCATGTGGGATCTTCCCTGACCAGGGCTCGAACCTGTGTCCCCTGCGTTAGCAGGCGGATTCTTAGCCACTGCACCACCAGGGAAGGCCCAATAAATATATATTTTTTTAAAGTTAAAATCCTTTTGCAGTCTCTAATGTGAATATAGTTTGTGTGTACTTAAAAAGAAATCCGACAGGATACATAAGAAACTTAACACCAGTTAATCTCTGAGGAAGAGAATTAAAGGGCAAAGAATGGAATTTTAAATTTCTATTTTATACTTCTGCAATCTAAATAATTTAAAATAAGCAACTACTACTTTAGTTATTAAAATTTCTATCTTGCCAGTTAATAGAAAGAAAAAGCCTTATGATGAAAATTCCCTTGATTTTCTAATACCAAACCAGCAAAACATGTCTGTAAAGCTTTACTTCACCTTCTTCCTGTCTCATATAGGAGAGGTGGCCCTCCTGCCCAAGGCAAATCACTTATATAAATTTTACTGTATTATCTCTTTCTCCTATAACTTTATCCTCTTTCTCTCTGCTGACTTCCTACAATGAGCATTAAATATGTTCAAATCCTTACCATTAAAAACACAAGATCTGGACTTCCCTGGTGGCGTAGCAGTTAAGAATCCGCCTGCCATCGCAAGGGACATGGGTTTCGTCCCTGGTCCGGGAAGATCCCACATGCCACAGAGCAACTAAGCCCATGAGCCACAACTACGGGGCCCACACACCGCAACTACTGAAGCCCGTGCACTCTAGGACTCGCGTGCCGCAACTACTGAGCTTGCATGCTGCAACTACTGAAGCCCACATGCCTAGAGCTTGTGCTCCGCAACAAGAGAATCCACCACAATGAGAAGCCCGCACGCTGCAATGAAGACCCAATGCAGCCAAAAATAAATAAATAAATAAAATAGTAAAAAATAAAATAAAAATACATAAAAATTTAAATAAAATTTAGTTGCAATTCCTTTGACTCTTAAATACCATTTCAACAATCCATAAATAAGTACAGAAATTCATGAAAACTGTACTAAAATATATAATGGACTCATATCACATACACATAAACTTTATGCCCTTAGCTAAATAAATAAGTAAATAAAATAGTGAAGTCCATCCCCACCTAACATTACATTCAATAAAGAAATAGCTGAGGGTGCAACAAATTAGAGAAGTGAATCTTGTTTCCTCATACTACATTTATAAGGCTCTCATTGTATGTGAATCTTACAACAAGGAATGTAATTTTATTGTTTGAAGATAACCATTTCTCATTGCCCTAGAATGCATTAAAACTTCATCTGGCACTCAACTAAAAAAATAGCAATCTGATCCAATGTTCAGGGGAAAATTGACCACACTGGATTTATTTGAAGGCAATATGCGTGTAAATTTAAATTTTTAAATAGTGTAATTATCCTCCACTAATGTGCCAACCCATTCTTCTTCCAGTAGTGGATGTGACTTCTATTTTCTGCATGACGTAGATTATATGCTACACATGAGGAAACAGATAGCAGAAGGACTGTTAAGCTTGGTTCAGGGTTCCACTGAAATAGGAAACCACGTATTTATAGTGATATTAGCTGCGACATTTTTCTCTATCAGTGCTCAGCAGAGCCCAGGTTTGGGTACAGAGAAGCCCAATAGTTAGATTCACACAGGACAGGGACTTTGGCATGATAGCTGTTAAAGTAACAGATTATGCAATCTAAGCAGGCTGGGGAAGAAAGTGAAGACTAGAAGGGACTGCTAGAGAATTGAGGGTCCCCAGAGGTTAATGAAATCACAGAACAAGTATAATGGGAGTAAATGAGTGAGAGAGCTAGAGACAAATAAAATTAAAGCGTCCCTGTGTTTACTTCAACTTCTTATTTTTACTTGAAGAATGGGCAGCTTTTCTATAAATGTGGAACAAAGACATTCATTTCATTTTAATTTACTTCTTCAGTTGTAGGATCCAGTGATTGCCACAGATCTACAATAAAGAAACAGCATTTAAAAGAAATATTATAGATTAAGTAGACATTGTTTTCTGTGCTTTTTTGGGAAGTATAGTAGAAAGAACATTTTTTTCCTCAACCATTTGAGAGTACATTGCTGACAAGATTCCCTATAAGCCCCACTGTTTTGGTTTTATTTCATATATTATGGGAGTATATCTAATCTTTCAATGCCATTTAAGTTTTATAAGTTGTACCAACAATGTCCTTTATAGCAAGAGGATCCACTTCGTAATTTCATAATTATGCTAAATATTTTAGGAAGAGGTACTTGCAGACTAAGTAAATATCCCATTCCTAATCAGACTTTCAATTTATTCAGTTATATCTGTGTAAATCCCTGGTTTACTGGTTTATTCAGTGGACTATAATCTTTTACTGTCATTTATTTTGATGTTCACAGTTGGTCGGTAGGAATCCCTGCGAGTTAGTTCCTATGTCCTTTTGACATGTCCCCATCATTCACTGATCACTTTCTTACTTTGATGTTCTAGGCTCATCTTATACTATACTGCCTCAGCTCTGGAATCAGCTATTTCTGAGGAACTCTGGTTCCTTGAGAATGGTTTTTAAAACCAAGATCTGGGTGACAGATGTGCTCAATGCTATTGGGTGTTGTTCCTCCCAGGTCCTGTTAGTAATAGAGCTCATAATTATTTTATTGCCATATTTATTTGTCATGTATACATATGTATATATAAGATCATGAGTTTACACTGATACTTACAGTGCCAGTCTAACACCACCCAGTTCATTCTAGTTTTTTCCCTTTGTTTATTTATTTATTTGGCTGCATCTGGTCTTAGTTACAGCACATGGCATCTTCGTTGAGGCATGCAGCATCTTTCGTTGCAATGAGCGGACTCTTCGTTGCGACACATGGGCTTCTCTCTACTTGTGGAGTGCGGGTTTTCTCTTCTCTAGTTGTGGCATATGGGCTCCAGAGCGAGTGGGCTCTGTAGTTTGCGGCATACCGGCTCTCTCGTCGAGGCACGTGAGCTCAGTAGTTGTGGCACGTGGGCTGAGTTGCCCTGTGGCATGTGGGAGCTTAGTTCCCTTACCAGGGATCGAACCCAAGTCTGTTGCGTTGGAAGGCGGATATTTTACCACTGGACCACCAGGGAAGTCCCTCCCTTTCCACTTTTGTAATTCTTTTCTGTTACAGTGAAAAACCTGACTATCATTGTCCTCAATATGTTTACTTATTTGATCAATATGCCTATATGTAACTGACCTCCCCTTGCCACCTCCACTCACTCCTCATTTCACTTGGGTTCTGATACTCTGTGCCAGACTCCCTCTTCCACGTGGATGCCATCTTCACCCTGCCTGTGCTCCAACGTACCATGCTGAGTTGTAATTTCCATGCTGGGCGAGGACCTAGGACCTCCATGCTGGGCTTGTCACCCTTCTCAGGGTCTGACACTCTACTGGGTCCCTCGTTTCTTTCCCACTCCATGGACCTATGCATTTTAAAATTTGAGTTACATGTAATGAAATACACAGATCTTGAGGAACACTTTGATGAGTTTTGATAAATGTATATGCCTGTGGATATTCAACAGCCAAGAAAGTTTCCTAGTGTCCCCTTCCATTTAATTTCCATTTTCCTATAGTCAAACCCTTCTAGTTCCTCACATCATAGATTAACTTTGCCTGTTGTTGAACTTTATATTTTGAATAAACATACGTCTTAATGATTGTAGGTTTAAAGAGTGTCTTCCAAATTTAAAATTGCGGTGTAAAAACAACGTAATACAAAATTTACCCTCTTACCCATTTTTAAGTGTATAGTTCAATAGTTTTAACTATATTCACATTGTTGTGGAACACATCTCTCATTTTCCTCTTGCAGAAATGAAGCTCTATACCCACCAAACAACAACTCCCTAGTCTCCCTTCCCCCCAGTCCCTTGAACCACTATTTTACTTTCTGTTTCTGTGATTTTGACAACTCTATACATCTCAATATGAGTGGAATCATACCATATTTGTCCTCATGTGTTGTGTGTGTGTGTATTTAAAAGATTGACTTGGCTATTCCAAGTCATTTTCTTTTCCATAAATACTTTTTAATCAGCTTAATTCCTATAAAAATTCCATAATGATTTTTATATGGATTGCATTAAATCTGTCAGTTTGGGGAAAATTGACATCACAACAATCTTGAGTGTTCCAATATATAAACACAGTATGTCTCTCCATTTTTAAAAAAATCTTATTTATTACTTTATTTTTGGCTGCATCGTGTCTTCGTTGCTGCGTGCGGGCTTTCTCTAGTTGCGACTGGTGGGGGCTACTCTTCTTTGCAGTGCGCTGTCTTCTCATTGTGGTGGCTTCTCTCGTTGCAGATCACGGGCTCTAGGCACGTGGGCTCAGTAGTTTTGGCTCACGGGCTCTAGAGCGCAGGCTCAGTAGTTGTGGCTCACGGGTTTAGTTGCTCTGCAGCATGTGGGATCCTCCTGGACCAGGGCTTGAACCCACGTCCCCTGCATTGGCAGGCAGATTCTTAACCACTGTGCCACCAGGGAAGTCTTAAATATTTTTTGATGATTTTATAATATGACTTAATGTTTTTTAGTCTTCCCGCAACTTCTCAAAATACTTTTACGTAAAACAATAAATTCACTTTAGTAATTTCATTTATAATGGAAAACCACGCCGCTCTCTCCCACAAAGCAGCCATTGCTGCCTTACAGAGAGTGACTTTGGGCCAGAGGAACTCTTGGTTTTGACCTAATTTTTTTATGTGTTGGCTCAGGGTGGTAGATATTGCAAACATAAATTTCTCCCATTTTAGGGTGTTCCCTGGTGGTCTAGTAGTCAGGATTTGGCACTCTCAGTGCTGTGGCCCAGGTTCTAAACCCTGGTCAGGGAACTGAGATCCCACAAGCCACGTGGTGTGGCAAAAATAAAAAAAAAAACAAATATATATAAAATAAATTTCTCCTGTTTCTATGTGATGGAATGCTATGAGATATCTTCTAGGACGGTCTAGGAAGGAAAACTTTTCATTGACCACTGCTAAAGATAGCCATATTCTTCAACTCTAACAGTAAACCAGGCAGATTTGGCATCAGTTCCCCATCTACAATTTGATGAATTGGATTTCTTGATTTTACTATTAGCAGTAATTCTTTAATCTGCTAGAGAGCTCTTAAAATTTCCCAATTAGGAAAGCCATATGTATAAATCTGTTTTTATTCACTAAGTGGAGCCTGACTGATAGACTGATGGCTGCTGGGAAGGGTAAAACTGGTTCCTAAAACTTTTCATTGCAAAGAAAATGTGGAGCGCCATACTTTATTTATTTATTTATTTTGAATATTTATTTATGGATGCCCTGGGTCTTAGTTGTGGCATGCGGGCTTCTTCGTTGTGACATGTGGGATCTTCGTTGCAGCATGTGGGATCTTTAGTTGTGGCATGCAGACTTCTTAGTTGCGGCATATGGACTCTTAGTTGCGGCATGCAGGATCTTCAATTGTGACATGTGGACTTCTTAGTTGCAGCACGGAGCTCTTAGTTGTGGCATGCATGCAGGCTTTAGTTCTCCGACCAAGGATCGAACCCAGGCCCCCTGCATTAGGAGAGTGGAATCTTACCCACTGGACCACCAGGGAAGTCCCTGTCATATTTTTTTTTTTTTTGCGGTAAGCGGGCCTCTCACTGTTGTGGCCTCTCCCGCTGTGGAGCACAGGCTCCGGACGCGCAGGCCCAGCGGCCATGGCTCACGGGCCCAGCCACTCCGCGGCATGTGGGATCCTCCCGGACCGGGGCACGAACCCGCGTCCCCTGCATCGGCAGGCAGACTCTCAACCACTGCGCCACCAGGGAAGCCCCCTGTCATATTTTAAAAATACCTTTTCTCTAATTCAGGCATGCCTAAAGTAGTAGAAACTACTAGAATTAGGCTTTTTAAGAAACTTGCTGGTATGACTCTAAAAATTCAAATACAAATGCATTGTAACATTAACATGTTTAATGAGATCCAAGTGATTGCTGAGTTTATTCGCCAGAAAAACAAACATCTACTTACTGCGTTTATATAATTTATCTCCTTTCTCCTTTTACTGTCAAAAAAAAAAGGAGAAATAATATAAACATATAGTTTATCTTTTACTGCTGTCCTTAGAAGCCATTTTTTTAAAATAAGGTTAAAGTATAACATAATTGTTACCTTGGGTGTTCCATTTGACCTGGTTCTTGAGCTAACTTTTTCATATGTTATTTCCTAGTAACTGTAAATAAACTATTTAATATCCTTGTGAAATGGAAATTCTAACTAGCCTATGTCTTAACACTAATGAATTTAAATGAAATAATACCAGCTTCTTGCTAGATGAATTCTAGGAGTTCTTAGGGTTAATTAGGGTTCTCCTTACTTTTACATATTATTTTGTATAAATATTAGGTTATGTTGCTAGGAATCTGTCTTCTATTATTCAAGATCATAATTATTACTCAGTATTTATTAAGTACCAATTATATGCAAGAAACTAAAAGAGATGTGACAAGATCCCTAAGGGCTTATAATCAAATTGAATCTCAGAACGCATATCAATATAATCTGATATATGGTAGGTAGCAAATGGTGGTATAGACAGTGGTGCTCCAAGCATTAATGATGAATTGGTTATAAAAGGTTTCACAAAGGATGTAAGATATGAGTCCGGCCTTAAATAAGACAGAAGACTTAAGAGACCATTCTAGGTATAAGAGCTAAGGGTGGATGTTCCTTTGCTTTATGTAGTAACTTTAATACATGAATTTAAATAGGGAGTTGATATTGAAGGGACTCAAGTGACAAGCTAAAGAGTTTGTGATCAGGAAGTAGGAAGTAGTTTTGAGCAGCGAATGGTGATAAAGAAATAGTATTTTTAAAAATTTAATCATTCAATTTGATTTCTCTAATGAGAGGTGCCACATAAAGTAGTATTGAATATTTTTCATCTTCCATAGTTACAGGCTAAATCATGCTAATATCTCATGAATAGATTACAACATTGACAAGTGTGTTTGCCATGTCTGTGGGAGGTAAAATGATTGTTCTAATCTACAAGCAGGTGTTTAAAAAAAAAAGAAACACCCTTTTCCTAGCTGAATACGGCTGTTGGCTTTCTGCAGTTTTCTAACCTGGCAAGTACTACTGTATGTTTTTTGAATACATACATTCAAGTATACATGGATCTGAGGGCTGTGAGTGATTACTGAACCTAATGTTGTTACATGAGTCTAAGTGCAATGGAGAAAGCTAATGACAAACATTATAAAAATAATCTCCATTTGTTAGGAAAGAAATGAACACGATGAAAAATATGAAGAGCAATAGACAAGGTAGTACAGTTTGTCAAATCTTATAAATGAGACTATTATACTAGTGATAACTGATGAAACTTTAGGAGTTAGTTCAATGCTCAAAATTGTCTGGATAGGCTAAGACACCCTTTACCTGTTCTCAATAAAAATGTATGATATAAAGGAAGAAAGTATAGCCTGACAGTTTATCATCTATAGACACACGACCACCTGTTAAGATGGACTATCTAAATAAAACATCTTAAATTTTGTTTCTCTCTCTCTCTCTCTTTTTTTTTTTTTTTGGAGGGGGTGGCGCACTGCCTGTATTGCGGGATCTTAGTTCCCTGACCAGGGATTGAACCCGCACCCTTGGCAGTGAAAGCATAGAGTCCCAACCACTGGACAGCCAGGGAATTCCCTATTTCTCTTTCTTTACTCATATTGTTTGAGGGACTTTGGGTAGACAACAAAGATAATTGAAGGATATTAGATGAAATTATAATAAGAGAAAGAGTGAGGAGAAATATAAATTCATAGTATTGTTCATGTAGGAAACCCAGTAATTACTGACCTATTCTTACCACCCTGATTTTTTACTTTAACAGAGTATACATTTTGAATGTAGGTGTATAATTTCCTGAATTCAGGGGAATGTATTTTATTTTATTATTTATTAATAAATTTATTTATTTATTTTTTGGCTGTGTTGGGTCTTCGTTTCTGTGCGAGGGCTTTCTCTAGTTGCTGCAAGCGAGGGCCACTCTTCATCGCAGTGCGTGGGCCTCTCACTGTCACGGCCTCTCCCGTTGTGGAGCACAGGCTCCAGACGCGCAGGCTCAGTAGTTGTGGCTCACGGGCCTAGTTGCTCTGCGGCATGTGAGATCTTCCCAGACCAGGGCTCGAACCCGTGTCCCCTGCATTGGCAGGCAGATTCTTAACCACTGCGCCACCAGGGAAGCCCACAGGGAAATGTATTTTAATGATGATTAGCTTTACGGAAGCCTAAAGTAATTATGCAGTTTTAATAATGCAAAGAAACCAGACAGAAAAGATGAAAATAAACAGTTAACTACTATAATGAAGTAAACATAGTATGTTCTAGGATTATGTGCCCATTTGTACATTCAGCTCACACATATGTGCCTGTTCCTGTACTAGGGAATTAAAGGTATCCGTAAGAAGCTTACAGTCTAAGACATATTTGCTTTCTTGTACACATGCAATAATAACCAAGCAGTTTTAATTCTCTTCTTCCTTAAAATTTTAAGGGAAATCTTCAGTGAAAGTGAAACAGAAGTATGTGTTTATTCTGTGATTGGTGGTAACAGAATATTTTTTTGTTAAGAATACTCACCTAGATTATCAAAAATAGCATCGAAATTATCTCATTGTAAACTTTGTCTTGGGCTTAGTCCTAAATTGAGAAACTGGAGAATTCTGGTAGGGATGAGTTTTGTTTAAGATTTTTTGTTCTTCAGATTCATTCTCACTTTGGGGTTGTTCAAAGGACCTGCTTCAGGCACTCTGTCATTGTGTACTCAGCCCACAATGAAAACTAGGCCAAAAGTTGAGCTTTCCAAACCTTTAGTCTAGGACTACTCTGTACCACTAGGGTTTTGGAAAGACCTTCATAGAAGTAGTCTGTGTCAATCTGTAACTTGTTTTGGATTTCGTGATTGCTGTCAGTGCTTGATAAATGGTGGGGATGGAGGAGGGGGACAGTGAGTAGTGAGTAGCTTATTTCTCATAGGTTCTGTCCAAATTAAGGGGAAGAGCTTTTAATTGCCCTCAGTTTATTTAACTTGGCTGAACCCCACCATATCTTTGTTAGCCAGTGATGAAAAAGCCAACAAATAGCTTTCTTTTGAGTCATATGTACAACACTAGAAGAAAGCATTTTATGTTAAAGGGTTCTGTGTTCCGTTAGCTGCCCTGGTCTGTAGCCTACTGATGAGCCTATGTTCCCAGATGAATTACTAGTCCAGATGGCTAAACTGTTGGAGGATGTAAAACCAAAATCCATTTCAGGAAGCTGTCCACTTTGCTCAGTTTTGGATAAAGTCCATTCTAATTAGTGGTAACTCTCTTAATTTGTTTTAAAATATAATTTTTAACTGTATGCTTTCTTGATTTTTTACCTAGGTTACACAATATCCTCCTATGCTTGAGACCTACAGACTACGTGTCCTACCAGAACTAATCAATGGTTTTTCATCTCCTGGAGATAAATTAGAAACATAAACATGGTGCCAAAAGAACTCCCTACCGTACTCTAACTCCAGTTTATTCGGACGTACTTTTGTATTGAAGAGAGGTATACAAATTAAGGATACCTGTGCAGAGACTGTCGTGTAGGATCATGGACCATCATAGTAGGGAAAAGGATGAAAGACAACGGACAACTAAACCCATGGCACAAAGGAGTGGACACTGTTCCCGACCATCTGGCTCCTCAACATCCTCTGGGGTTCTTATGGTGGGACCCAACTTCAGGGTTGGCAAGAAGATAGGGTGTGGGAACTTCGGAGAGCTCAGATTAGGTAAGAACTTGGTTATATTACTGGCTTAGACTAACAAGAACAACAGCAGCTATAATAAGCTTTGGTACTTTTCAAGACCAGCAGTTTATAATTTTATAAGAAGTTCTTGTAATGAGGACCTATTGTTAAAAGAACTGAAGAATTTGCGAAGGAGACTATAGTCATTATCAGGTGTAATTGTTATCCAAGGTTCATCCCTCTTTGTGTGTGATAGGATTTTAGATTTTCCACCAGTTCTGAGATTTTGTGATGTAGGGAGATCTGCATACAGATATCAGTAAAATGAAGATTCTGATTTAGTTGGTTGGAGACTAGAGCCCTGTGTACTGTCTTTTTAACAAACTCCCAGTTGATTAAGATGCTGTTGGTCCTTGAACCACACTTTGAGAAGGGATTAAAGCCTTGTTTTAATTCAGAATCTACCCTTAGTAAGGGAAGAGTCAATACTTACTCAGTAATACCCATACTTAGTCTGCAAGGGGATACATCAGTATTTAGAGAGATTTTCCAACTGATACCATGCTTGCATTCCTTCCCAGAAGTCCCAACATCAGGATTGAGCTAGAACTCCAGGGAGAAACTTTGCAATTTTTATTTCCCAACCAAGGAAAGGATTTTTTATTTCAGGTATTAGTTTATGAGTGAGATGATGAATAATAATAACATCAACCAGTTTGAAGACGTGAAATTGGGAAGAAGGTACATTGGGTATTTAGAAACTTTTTATGGCCCTCCCTAGGTGAATGGGGAAGAGAAAATGAAGGATCCTGTGAATATGTGAAGTTGGTCATCAACTTGCAGATTGTGACAAGGTCCTTTTTTAAGCTAAAGTGTTTTCTTATTTTTCATAGCTGTTGAGACTATGTAGTATTATGAAGAGCCATTGTGAGAGGCTTTACCCTTTGAGGAAGTGGGAGCGTGGGAGCATAAGATGATTATTTTTGATTACCTCTGCTACTTCTGATGATTTTTCCAAAGGAGATCGAAAAAATCTTACCTCTCATTCCCCCATAGAGAGATTCAGGGAAACATCACTGTACTAGCCAGAGATCACTGGGTGCAGAATTGAATCTAGGGATGCTGAGAATGAATTTATTTTTACCACTAGAAGGCTGGGAGCCTGGAATTTTAAGACCTGACTAGGATAATGAAAGGCTTTTATATTTAGTGATGTGTTCATGTTCTGGTTAGCAAATCCAGCAGATGCTACTGAAAATAGGAGTAAGATGTGTAATTTCACACTGCTTGAGTTCCTACCAACTACTGAGTTGCTTTAGTAGCTATTTTTGTGACTATACATTTATATAATGGATTGACTTTGCTCTAACATCACAGTAGTACTTGAATTAAATAGATTATGACATAAACATCGCAAACTTACTGAGAGGCAGTTTATAATGCATATAAATTCATGCTTTCTCAAAACATCATAAAATTGTTTAATTTCTATAAAGATGAAGAAAAATCCTGGTCAATGAAAACTGCAAATGTATTTTATTTAATTACTTAAGTCTAGATTTGTATTATATGATCTTTACGTTTACACAGGAATGGAAAAATCTATTCAGGTAGAAGGATAGTTTATGTATATTTTCAGAGTGGTGAAGTGTTGTGTTTTATTTCCTCTGACGAATCTAGGGTGATTATGATGGGTCCCATTTTGACTTGCATTGTAGTCAGTAGAAAGAACTTGTCTCTCTTTTCAAGTGGTTTTATTCTTGTGTCCTGATGAGGTTTTCATTAGCCCTGGGACCGTTATTGTTAGGGCATTGTATCTAGGAGTACTTTTTATCAACAGAAACCAGAAAAGTAACTTTCAGAATCATTTGATGTATCCTGACAATAGGGTGTGCTGTATACCCCATTCCATTGTCCTCTTGCTATGGTATTAGTAAGTAGAAGATGGTGCAGACAACAGAAGGTGAAAACTGGAAAATTCCAAACTCAAGGCAGGAGCAGATAGGCCTCCACCCAGGCTACCATTACAACACTGTGCTTTCTTCTCCAAACTCATTTCTTTCTCTAGCTACCTGTCTCTTCTGTCCCTCAAATAGCCAAGTGCATTTGTGCCTCAGAGCTTTTACACCTACAATTCCTTCTGCTTGAAGAATTCTTTCTTCAAACTTTTGCTTTGCTGGTTGCTTCTCATCCCTTGGGCCTCAACTTTCATGTTACTGTCTCAGAGAAACCTTCTGTGACTTCTTTCCCACCTCCATTTAAAGTAGCACATTACTCCCCTAACCACATTCTGTCTCATCAAACTGCTTTGTTTTATTCATCACATTGATCACTATCTGACATTATTTTATATATTTGTTTACCTGTTAATTGTCTCTCCTTACTCCAATATAAGCCCCTTGGAGGGCAGGGATTCTATCTATATTATTTGCTGATGTTATTTGCGGGATGGATGCATAGATAGCCAGATGAGTAGGAAGGGGGGAGAAAAAAAATGCATGGGCTCCTTTGGGTTCCTGGTATGTGGGGGCCGTGGTAGGTAGTGGCATTACTGCTTCGATAGACTCCTGAATTCCAGACAGAGAGCCAAAAAAAAAAAGGGATGATTAGCGTATTTTGGCTCTATGTAAATCTGTTTCCACCTCATCATCCATTTAACAAACACTTCTTGAATATTTACTGTCTTGCTAGACTTGGGAAGGTTACAAAGAATAACAAGATGTCCTTAATAATCTCACAGTATCAGGTGGTAGGGAGATAAATTAGGAGTATGGGGTTGACAGATACACACCACTATGTATAAAATAGATAACCAACAAGGACCTACTGTATAGCACAGGGAACTGTAGTCAATATCTTGTAATAACCTAGAAAGGAAAAGAATCTGAAAAATATATATGTGTATGTATAGCTGAATCAGTTCTCTGTATACCTGAAACAAACACAATATTATAAATCAACTACAATTTAAAAAAAAAGAATCTCACAGTCTAATGACAGAAAAAGAAAAACAAATTACAACATAAAGTGATAAGTATTGTAATAGACTATATAAAAACTACACTGGCAGAGAAGGTTAATGAAGGTTTCACAGAGGAGTGTGGTTTGATTGAGAGTAGTACAGGACTTCACTGGTGAGCACGAGGAAGTAAGGGCTCTCCAACAGCAGGATGCACAACACTATGTGTTGTAAAATTGTTTAGCATATTGTCAGAGCAGCAACTAGTTATACACGGCTGGGTTATGGGGTGTGAAGTGAAAGAAGAGTAATAGATGAGGCTATTAGATACGTTGGGAGCAGATTGTGAAGTGTTTGCTTGGTATTAAAGCACTTGGACTTTATCCTGTAGGCACTGGAGTAGAATCATCAAGGGTTTTACAACAGAAGAGTGACATTATCTGGTTTGTACTCTAGAAAAATAATTCCCAGTATAAGATTAGATCAGATAGTAAAGAGGTTGACATCGTGTGGATTTTTGTTCTAATTGTACTTGTCACATTGTGTCATGTTCCTCCATCTCTCTACCTCAAGATATGCTTGATGGTAGTAATTTGCTTTATTACTATTCTCATATTTATTCATATTCTTAATTCCTTTTACTGTGTATGGCATATAATGGGTACCTAAGTAGTCCAGGTCAGAAGTGGCCAGGGCTGCCTTAGCTCTGAAAATGGCCATGAGATGCAGAGGAAGGGATGAATTAGGGAGAAATTTCAGAAGTAGACTATAGGCAGGATTTGGTTACCAGTTATTTTGCCAGCTTGGGAAGATCAAGTGAATGAGGAAACCTTTAATAGAGCTAGGAAACATGGGACTAGAGTAGGTGGTGGGGAAGGCAAGTAAGTTAGACTTTGAGAATATATATATATATATTTTTTTTTTTTTTTTTTTTTTTTT